>CM068580.1:21274469-21516584 GCA_035048485.1 Pteria penguin | reverse complement strand
CGCACGCCATGGGGTCCCCATGGACTCCCCATGGGGTCATTTTAAACGATTTTGAATTTTATGTATAGCATTGAAATACAAGTTTCTATGGAAGTGGGGTGGACATATAGGATGTCTCTCACCATTCCATCTCATTCTCCCTTCCATATGACCTTTGCCTCCTCAGTCCATATCGGAGCGAATCGGGCTTCGCAACTGACACACATTGTGTATACAGGAAAAAAAATTAATATAAACAGGTGGAAAGATTTGTGGTTTGGGTGTGATTTCAAACTCGAACTGCATTTCTTAAATATAGTATAATTTTTTATATCTCGGGATAAAATCTATTCACTAGGCAGGTTTTCCTGGGGGGGGGGACTATTTTGGGAAAAAGTCTTTACTATTCACCTTGTTATTTGTCTTTAACCTATTATGCATATGGTCACTGGATCAAGTTAAAAGAATCCACATCAAAGACATCAGCGGATCCAGAACAGGATCGTAATTATGTGGGTGGTCAGCTCCTCTCATTTTTTACTGAATATATATATATATATATATATATATATATAACAGGAGCAAATTTAATTATGCACAGCAAAAAAGTGCAAAAACGCGCCCGCCTTAGCTGCAAGATAGAGAAAAACGGTAAAAAGCGGGTGGTAGATCTCACTCTACAGTTCGAAAAAAATTAAAAATTAATTAATTATCTCACCTGACAGGTGAGATATTCACCTTTAAAAAATAATATCCCATGGGATTTTTTCTTTTTCCTGTAGGATTATTTTTAATCCCATGGGAAAAAGACAAATCCTAAGGGATATTCTCCATTTCCCATGGGATATTTCTTAATTTCCTAAGGGACAAAATTGTCCCTTAGAAATTAAAATATCCCTTAGGAAAATAAAAAAATATCCTATGGGATTATTAAAAATTCCCTTAGGAAAATATTAATCCTATGGGATAATTTTTTTCCCATAGGAATGTTTCTTTTCAGAATATATCCCTTAGGAGAAAAGAAATCCTAAGGGAAATTATTAAATGGCACTTGTGATATTTTTAAGTATCGCATTATTCCATAAGTTAGTGTTTTAAGACAAGTGGGTATTTACCATTTATTTTTTTTAATTACTCTATAAATTAGATAAACTGAGAAAACTTATTCCTGTTTTAATCCGATCTGAAACATTCCGAAGACCTTAATTATGATAAAGGAAAACATAAGAAAATCTTTCAAACTTTATAACGATCATCAAATATTTATATGAAATTAGTAGTAAAATTCATATATCCTTATAGACAAAAAGGGCCGAAATCTGTGAATTGGAATTCGAATTATGTTCAATGAACTGAATTTGAAAATTTTACTGGCAATCTATACTGTATGAATTCATATGATCTTAGTATATATAATGAAAAAAGAAAACTTGACAGTGTTTACTATTTCTAGAATAATTTGATAATGGGAATTATGACATGCTACACCAAATATACATAAGGACTTAAATCATTAGAAAAAGTCGTCCACCCTCCCTAAATGCATAAACTTTATAATAAGAAGTACCACAAATTAATGTATATCTTCATCTGTTAATCTAATAATAAGGCATAATCGCGGACACAATATGATTCAGACTATATAAAGAGTGGGAATAGAGTGCGGCATGTTACCGAGACCACAGTGTATCGGTCTTGTCAATCAATACAATAATCATTTTAAAAGTTGAACTGTACACACCATATCAGTATCTCACCAGGATGCGATGGTATAGAATCTGCATCTTCGTACTTGTGTTGCTTC
This sequence comes from Pteria penguin, assembly GCA_035048485.1. Lineage (NCBI taxonomy): Eukaryota > Metazoa > Mollusca > Bivalvia > Pterioida > Pteriidae > Pteria > Pteria penguin. The sequence continues at coordinate 21,514,801 of CM068580.1, read as the reverse complement.
GAATTAACACTGAAGCTTGTATGTGACAAAGTGTTGTAACGGTAGGATGTGCTGATAATATGCGGAATCTATCCCAAATACTAGAAAACTAAAAACTACGATGTACTAGGCAACATATAGGCCTTTTAGGCCTAATGTGATTTAATAGATTGCGTGAGGGCTATTCGCAGTTTTAATTCGAGTGCTTACTACCTTAAAGATTAATTTTAGTAGACCATGGTAATTGTGTTGAGTAGCATGCATGGGACGTCATTGTGAACATCAGACGGTGTGCCTCTGATAATCATTATACATGTATAATTATATTTTTTATACACAAGGATGAAAAAAAAATTGGGGGCAGTTTGAACCCGCAGTGTTGCGCTGGACTTTTAACCGTAATTTATCTTCTGATGCCATTGGCGGATTTAGGGATCGCCGGCAATATTTACCATTAAAAATCCAGATTTGGCACTAAAAAGGGGAAACTGAGTAATTTGGCTTAATTCACATGTCGGCCCCCTTTTCGGAAAACCCTGGATTCCGCCACTGCGATGGACCCTGTCTATCCTTTGGGTTAGAAACATAAACCGATAGCCATGTGTCCCATTCTTTGTAAAACTGCTTCAAGCACAGGGGGCTACATTAACACAAAGGGAAAATTATATATAACAAAGTATATCGTTAGGGGGGATATATTCCTTTTGTTTCCTTTGTGTAACTGTAGCCCCAGTGCCATAAGAATTTCTCGTTGTTCGGATTTTATATTTTTATATATATCTAATTGATTTTTTTGTGCCAAGGGTAGGGAAAAAGATATGTTAGTAACACTAGTATGAATATATTTACTGGATGAGTCTCAATTTTTAGAAAACCCTGCTTTCCTCGTCGAACCCTGTTTCAACTCAAATGTTGAATTGCTAAGGGGGAATCGTACAATTTCCAAATCGGAAGGGACCAGACTATTTAAGGGAAAGAGGAGGAGGAATGGAAAACGATGTGTGGGTTGTGATTAGGGACAGCGGGATGGAAAAGGGGATGTGGAAAGAACGGACGAAAGGGGTTGAGGCCAGACCAGTAGGGACTCCATTCAAAAAGTGGGGAAGGGGGGACTTACAAACACAAAAACATAAATCTCGCAATATGTTACCACTGTTTTAAGCCACTTTTTGCTGCCAAGGAAGTTTTGCGATGAATCGCAATAAAGCTATAAGGGACACTGACCAAAGGCGGATATAGGAAAAAAACAAAATAAATTTTTGTAAAGGGGGATTGCAGGACTGTCATGACTACTATCTTCCACTATTCAGTCTAGAAAGGACGGCGGTTGCTTGCAGTCTTGAAAAATAGTTCAAAAATAACCTTTTGGGGGTAAAATTTTCCGACCCCTATATATCTACCACTGTTAATAATAAAACCTCATTTCCACAGAAAGGGATTATGATGATGCAGATTCGGACAATAAAGTGGGGGGCTGGTTCCCGGTTCCCACGGCGATATGAATGGAAAGGAGAGCCTAGAGTTATGGAGGAAAAAATTAAAGGTAATTTAAAGAGGCCAAAAATAAGACCGGTGGTGAGGAAGTAGAAGAGTATAAGGTGATTGGAATTTAGTGAGGGCAAAAAGTAAATGGGAGGAAGAGGTTGGAAAATGGAATTTTTCGAAGGAGAAAAGTAAAGGGAAATTATTGATGAAGTGGGAAAACCACAATCGGCCACTGCCTGAACAAACATATAAACAGATAGTTACTGATATTGGTAGTTTAGAATATGTGTATCATCTTTACAGTTTTTGTCTATCATACCGGCATATGCGAAATTACCGTGTATTAGATTAGTGCCTATAAAGTCCGTGTTTATTCCAAAGGTGTGTACGTAAATTACACCTCTGTTCCGCTCTTCGGCACCCAGTTCTATCCCCCTATAGATCATTCTTACACGGGACGCGACCATCTTCAGATCACGTGTACTATCCGCTTAGTCTAGTATCATCAATCAAGGACTTTTTAAACAAGTTTACAAAGTCTTTGGGCATCAGCTGATTCTAACCTACTGGTATTTTTTTCATTATTTGTATCTTTATTAAGTTGTTATGCGGTCTTGGACAGTGATTATGACTTGAAAACACAGGACTGTTTGTCTTGGGTTGCTTTATCCGCAATTGGATTGGGACCAAAAAAGAGATAGCGGAATAAAGATTTGATTTTCATCAGATTGCCTACCGTAACATTACTTTACAACCCCTATACTATGGCAAACGTAAGTTAGATTTCCAATCTTATCGCTTAATAATGCGAGGGTATTTTATGAATAATTCGACTGCTTAGTAACTGATCTATTAAAATTATTATTCTGATTATTCCCATGGTAATTACTTCGATCCATGTCCCTGTGTCGAGTTGTATCTTCTATTCAAAGACATATATACTTTCATATGTATATATGTCTCTGCTTCTATGTATAACTAACAGAAAATGGATTATTGTAACAGGTGTGTAAACCAGGTTGTCACCTGTGAGTCAGTAATATCTAATCCCAAGTATCTCCACGGAAAAGTTGAAAGATACATTCCAGAAAACTGTCGTCAGATTACGCAATAAACTTTAACTGGATTTATGGGGGCTGTTTTTACACACATTCATTCACAAAACTAAATTATTGATACACGTGTAATGTTGATTAGAAGCAAATTAATTAACATTGCGGTACACGGGGGGAGGGAGTAATGCATAATGAACTGATGTTCTTTTCTTCTCAGTCCATTGGTAGATCCCGCGCCCCTTTAGCCGGGGTTCAGAAGAGGACAAATTTTGTCATTTTAACAGAAAATGGACCAAAATACAGGGTTTTGGTAATAAATTGAGGTACAGACGGGGGGACGGAACCCCCCTCGCTACTAAAAACTCCTCCACTATTTATCCAAGTATTTTATTTTTGATAAGTTGATTTCTGGTACTTGCGAAATTTCGTCCTGTAGAGTTATATTCAATTTTCATAGAACTGCAGTTTTGCAGTTCATGTTCCAAAAGATCATATATCGAATTTTTTAAAAGGATTTTCCCAACCCTTAGGCTTGCTAAAGTCTCTATGTTAAGATTATATTAATCATTACGTCCCTTATATGAAAATTCTGCTCGTTGTCATACTTGCATTCTCTAGAACATAGATATATATGTTTTCAACATGCACATTATAAGAATTAACAATAATATATTTTGAATATAACGTAAGGTAAACTTTTTTTTTTGTGTTACTCTATCCCCCTTGTCAGGGATAGTACGCAAATTTATCGCGTTGCTATAGAAAATATTCACACCATTTGAGTGATACTGCGTAAATAAATATGCCCTTGCCCTAATACATGATACAACTGAATGGGATCGTATAATGACCCAAGAAAAACAAAAACAAGGAACGAGGGCTATGACATTTTAGAGCTACATTGAATTAAAAATTGGTTTTACATCATGTACTTTGCAAAAATAAAAAATAAAAAAAAACAAAAAAAAACAAACAAACAACCCCCCCCCCCCCACAAAGCCCTAAAAAGACCAAACACAAAGTAACAATAAGATAACGTTTTTCTGATGAAATTGATTAAAACGTGGTTTAAACATTGATAACTACTATCTAGGGGGTAAATGTTCTGAATATATCCTTTTGCACACAGAAAAAACCGGGGGTGGGGGGGGGGGGGGGGGGCAGACAACCGGGGGTGGGGGGGGGGGGGGGGGGGGCAGAGTTCAATATCATGGAGTGAAATCTTCACGGAAAACAAAATCTCTCGGAACTCATACCCATCCTCAATTCACTCCCCATTATATGAAATTCGAGGACATGTAAAACATCATATATCATAAAACGATAATGTTGAATAAGAATTAAACAATTAATATATCTTAAATGTAACGTTTCATATGTAATTTTCTTGTTTATTCCTTCCCCCTTGGTCACCGAATATAGTACGCAAAAATTTCGCGTTGCATATAGGAAATATTCACACCTCTGAATGTACTGCGTTAGTATGTCCTTTTACAGGATACAACTGAATGAGAATCGAATAATGACCCAAGAAAAGGAACAAAGGAACAATGAGGGATGACATTTGAAAGCTGAATTAAAAATCGGTTTAACCTTTTTGTACTTTGCAACCAAAATCAAATATGAAATAAAATATTGATGGGTTCTTTCTATGCCAGCATTGAGTCAATGTGCACCTTGGACCTCTTTTTTTTCTCTCTCTCTCTCTCTTGTAAACGGGGGACTTACATATCTAAATATCTAAGATATATACGGCCCGATATTATACTCGTTAAATACTGTTTTTACCTGTATTATTAAATGATTATCACCATTTTTTTTAAAAAAAAAAAAAAAAAAAAAAAAAAAAAAAAAAAAAACAAAATAAAAAAAACAAAAAAAAAAAAAAAAAAAAAATAAAAATTGATGGGTCTTTTCTATGCCAGCATGTGTCAATGTGCACCTTGGACCTCTTTTTTTTCTCTCTCTCTCTCTTTGTAAAAAAACTTACTTTAAAAAAATATCTAAAATATATTCGAAAAAATATTAAACGTCGTTATGAAAAATGTTAATGTTTTACAAAAAAAAAAAAAAAAAAAAAAAAAACACAAAAAAAAAAAAAAAAAAAAAAAAAAAAAAAAAAAAAAAAAAAAAAAAAAAAAAAAAAAAAAAAAAAAAAAAAAAAAAAAAAAAAAAAAAAAATTATTATTAAAATGATTATCACCCATTTAAAGCATTGATTGAGTTTTTATCTACCAGTGGTACATCATGAGATTATAGGGCCTCGGTGTATTATATCACAAAGAAGAAAACTGTGACATTTCACTTTTATTTGTAATACCTCCAATTTTCAATATTTTTTGTGATAAACCAGAGACATAATAAACACAGTCCGTGTATATATGTCTTTTGGATTAAACTTATTTCTGCGCAAGTGCTATAATTCCATTACTTCGGTCTATTAACTATCAAAACTATTTTGTTTGGCAGCAATTACATCTTTGTATATCTACTTGACCACGGATGACTGAAGAAGTAAGAAACGTTTAATCAATACAATACCCTTAATTATCTATTTCGCAATTATCACTTCTTCATTTAATCTCTTAAACAAACTCCCCTTGTATACTTGTTATTGTTACTATTTGTTATTAAGTCTTGACCAAACATTGTATAATTTAGTTTTGGAGGCAGCGTTAGACTGGCAATGTCCAACTCGCCAAAATAAATCTGGAAAACCTATACATCACGTATTTTCGAAATTATTCAAGAACGTCATATAGGAACGAGGGCACCACAGTCTCACTACGCATCGCCATCCTCGTAAGTTCCGTGACATTATCGTCACGACAAGTCCTAGAACCTACGACATTGTATAACCGAAATCAATTTGGTTATATATACTTCAACAATAACTCGTTTTACCGATCGTAAGTGAACCTGAACCCGTAAGTGCACTTACGATGAATCCATCGAAAATTACGTGAAGTACAAATTCGTACTTGATCCCGTAAGTACCTGATTTACGGGAACAGTTACGGTTACGTCTACGATTGTTAGAGAAACGGGTTACAAATAGGAAGGTGGAAAAAGAGAAATCGCCATAGTAGAATCCTTTCCTACAGTATGATTGCAAGTTTGAAATTCAGTACTTCACCACTAGATCAGACCCTTTTCAGTCGAGATCACTACCTAAGGAGTAATTCACAGGATGTCATAATTAATCCTAATTAATTGACTTCCAGCTGGTGAAACGGAGTTTATTCCCCAGGAGAGCAATAAACACCCTTGAGTCCACACAAGTTTTGTGTATCCAACGGTATATAACACGTTTCTGGTATAGTTTATTGTATCTGCCATAAAATGACGATAAATACAGATGAAGATTTCATTTGTAATTGTTTGATTTCGAAAAGGGTAGGAGGGATTCAATTGGTCCAAAAACAAAATAAATAAACGGTAAAGGATCGAAGGGATGTAATGCCTTTCGAGAGCGTCTTTGCCTAACCGAGTCACACCGAGAATATTTCACTCATATGGTGACGATCTTTGCCTAACCCGAAAGTACATGTAGATTGGCTTTTATGGTATGTAAGAGATTTTCATTAAGTATTCTTAAGTGTTTTCCTTTATAATTAATTATCAGCATATACAACCAAATAGTCGGTTATCCCTTACGATCCGCGGTAGACATCAAGACCATCAGATATTGGCACTGCCAAACATCGCTTTTATTGTTTATTGAAGTACAGAAGACGCTATTTTCCTGTATCATATAACTATAAGATCCAAAGTAAAACTTAGTTAAATTTTAAAACACGAATTCCTGAAAAGGAAAAAGAAAGTATCCTTGTTTAAAGATACATGTATTTCAAACGATCGATCAAGTTCATGCAAAAATAATACAGATCCCGACAAGCAAGATAGGATTTCAAATTGATTTCAACCCAGTTGAAATGAAGAAGAGACTCAATAAATCAAATCTAAAGGACATAATATATTAAGGACATTAAATAAATAAAAATTAAAAAAAAAAAAAAAAAATTAAAAAAAAAAAAACCCCCCCCCCCCCCCCCCCCCCCCCAAATCAGACAAACAAACAAAACAAGACCCACCCACACCAAAAGTGCTGTTCATACTACTGCGATGAATGTATGCAAATAAATATGTATGTGTGTTTGTGTTTGTCTGTGTGTGTGTGGTCATTGGTTATAACAAATAAGGCGAAATACTGAAGCTAGAATTTGCTGTGATATATAGATCTACCGTTGTTTACTATTATCACATTGTACACTGTTGCTGCACATGCAACCATACATTGCATGTCGTGAATGTTACTATGCGCGTACAGTATGTGGTGTATTTTCGGAATTTATTTCGGATAGAATGACAACACGGATTATTAATCGTCCGTTAAAACTACTTTTCACTTGCATTTAAATGAATATCCGGTTCGGATGGACCTCATTTTTGATCTGATGAAACAATATCTCCACCCATAATTAATCTCAGGATCAGAAAATATGAACATACAGTACATCCACAGAAATAATACTAGCAGTGATGCAGCCTGATGTTTAATGCTCACATAAATTCTGCTGACCTTATTAGTTAATTTATGGGATTTTTGAGCCATTCAAATTGGTGTGTGAGTGATTTTTCTAACTCTATTCAACACTGTAAATGTCAACACTGTTGACTCATTTACAGTTGTTGAAGTTAGTAAAAATCACAACAGTTTCAAACTTGTCACTCTGCTGTACATGTACCGTATAGCTCTATAATTTTGTAAAGGTCATACAGTACAGGTCCAAGGAATTTTTAAATACAGAGTCATTTCCTTTGGTATTTCGGTTTACAATAGCTACATTTATTTGGTCAAAATAGAACTGGATTTGTACCAGATAGAAAATTTCCTGCAATTCTGGTCTTTGTTAAAAGGCAAAACTTGAAATTAGTCCATTTTCACCGATAGAATAAGATAAACCTTAAACCAATGAAATTCTAACGATTTTGTTTTTCCTTTCTGAATGATTCTTTTAAGTGTTTTTGTAGGTCAATTACACAGGCAGATCAAGCAATGTAAAGGACAGACTGTGCCTTCCCTAGACCTCAATCTTCTTTTTTTTGTCCAATCTGATACAGGGCTGTGTAAGTGATTTATGTCCCCCCATGTATTTAATTCTGTACATTACAAAACTTGGATCTTAAATTATACTAATTAAGTGCCTGAGACAACTAAAACAGTAAAAACTGTTAACTCACTGTAAACTCAGATCTCTGATTCAATTTCAGAATAGGTGGGAAGGTTCACTTAGTGGCAGAATAAATCAATAAGATGTTGTTAGTCACTCATTTGTAGGAAGTTGAATGTATCTTCTGGTTTTCTTCAGCCATTTAAAACAAGACAACAACATATAGGTTTAATATTCTTAGATGTTTGCTTCAAACAACAAACACGTACAATATGGGAGGTTGAACAGGCAGTGGTATAAAGTGGTTAAGCGGCTTGGCTTATGGCGCCAACGATCCGGGTTCGATTCCAGGGTCGTGTTGCCACGAATGTTAGATGAGGTTGGTAACCTCCTGCTTCCATGTCGTGATATAACTGAAATTATAAGTGAAAGCGACGTAAAACACCAATCAACCAACCATACCATGAAATAATGTATCAGCTGCTAACATGGCCGGGGAAATATCTTCCCAGGCAATGAACAAATTTAGTTAAAACTGATGTGTAGTTTCAAGAGAACATGTATGTAATAGGATTCAAGTCTTCTTCAAAAGTATAGATGGACATACAAGTAATAATTAATCATAAAAAACATTTAGCGAAACTTGTTTCCATTGACATACATCATTTTCCTTGTGACTGACTACATCATCATTCTTAGAAACTTTATTTCCAAGCCAGCTGCTAGGTTCTCTGCCATGTGATGTAATGAAAGTTCTGCTTTTGAAGGCCTCATTCAAGCTATCACTTTTTTTTGTTTTCCTTCCTTATGGTAGAAGTATCATTTTAAAATTCAAAGTTAATAGTGAGAAGAACTTTGAGTTCTTAATGCTGTTGATTGAATATCTTAAACTTAATTTTTTGCAAGAGGAGAAATGATGAATTAAATCCAGGTGACACAAGAAGTTGCCAGACCATTAATTGCAAATACTCACATGAGGTTCAAGTTTCGAATTATAGTCTTGTCATCAATTTCTCATATTACATAAATCATATATAGTAATTTCTGTTTATAATATGCTTGTAATATTTTGGTAAATTCTCAGGTGAAAGGATAATCCTATAACAGAATAAAGAACAGGAATCAATACAAGGTGGACATGCATGAATCAATTCAAGTTTTTATAGGCAAGATGATTAATGGAGAGCAACTTTTTTTTCCATGTTGGACCAGTGGAACAACTTCATTGATGATACAAAGTTCAAACTATGCATCAATAATGGGAATATTGCTGACAAAAACAGGGAAAGAAGAAAATAACAATGTCTGTTCAAGAAATAACCTAAATAAACAAATTTAGTAGGCATATTATTCACCTGTAAGCGAGGTTTAGATTTTATATTATTGTATTTCACATGTGTAAATCTCTTATAGCTAATCTAAACACAGTAATGTTATTTCAGTTCATGTATTACACTTTCAGATTATTTCATTTGTTTAGTCACACTGTCACATTGTCATATATAAGAATAAAATAAATGATGGCAATATCCCATATAAAATTTAAATCAATATATTATTTATTGTATTTGTAATGTAAAGTGACAAGGTTTCCATATCATCTGATACGCCTACTGTGTATGCATTTACTGCTTCATATATCAGATGTATTTTATGGATAATTAAATACATATTAATTTTTTTTTTTTTTTTTTTTTCAATTGTTAACTGAGTGACATATTCCAGGGTCAAATTTCAAGTTATCAAATTTACAGTGTATGTACGGTGCATAACAAGGACTGTGAGACAATGTTTTAATAAGTCATATATTTAAGTCTTCATGTAAATGTTACATGGATACAAAATATTTTCACATAAACACAGTATACGAGTTCTTTCATTGGTAATAAACATATTGTTATTATTGGAAAGCATTTTCTAACGGGTGTCCTAATTTTTTTTTAGAGTTGGCTTTAACTTTTACTGTATCTGTCTTGAGGAAAACTCTTTTGTAACAACATGGATAAAGTGTATTTTATGTCTGGAATATGGAATTTGATTTTTTAAGACAGGTTTGCTGAATTTAACTGGTAGTTGTATTTTTAAAACTTGTATTTTTTCATTTATTTTTATAATATTACTATGGAAAAATTATAAAACATTTCTACTTAAAGGAAAATAATTTTGTTTCTTTCTATTTTATTGTAAAAGAAAATCTAATTTAAGAAATAGAGATAGGAAATACCTGTAAAACAGAAAAAAAGTAGAAATATCCCTTTAGGAGAATTTTTTTTTGTAATTTAATATATTTATAAATCCTATAGGATATTTTGCTATTTTCCTACAGAGAGAAAAAAAATCCCTTAGGAAAAATATAATATCCCCCATGGGGAAGAAAAAAATCCTATAGGAAATGAAAAACTATCCCTTAAGGAGAAAGAGATCCCTTAGGCAGAAATAATGTCCCTTAGGAAAATTAAAATATGCCTATGGGAAATGGAGAATATCCCTTAGGATTTTTGTTCCTTTTGTCCCATGGGATTAAAAATAATCCTACAGGAAAAAGAAAAAATCCCATGGGATATTATTTTTTAAAGGTGAATATCTCACATGTCAGGTGAGATAATTAATTAATTTTTCATTTTTTTCGAACTGTAGAGCGAGATCTACCACCCGCTTTTTACCGTTTTTCTCTATCTTGCAGCTAAGGCGGGCGCGTTTTTGCACTTTTTTGCTGTGCATAATTAAATTTGCTCCTGTTATATATATATATATATATATATATATATATACATTTATTTATTTATAGAAGATCATATGTTTTACATGTTTCACATATTCAGGGACTAGAAACCCTCACCACAAACATATAGCATTTTGGCATCGTGATTCAACCACTTTTGTATTTCAAAAATAACATCAACGTTTTAAATATGCATATATGTATCAGAACTTTACTAGTTCTCTTGTTCTTGAATTATGTCGCTGGGTAATAATTCAAGTTATTATTTCATACACTTGCAAAACATACATGTATGACATGCACAACTTAGAGTCTTAGTGTAGTAACATTTCGTTCATAAAAAGATGTCACGTGGATAACAAATTTTCGAGGCGTGACGTCAAATATACGTATATTATGATTTCTATTTATTATTATTATCATTATTTGTTTTGATCGTATTATTGTCAGCATTTTTTTCGTCCTGAACAGACCACGTATGAAAAGTCGTCTCGCCGTTTAAAGAACAGGCCAGTTGGAATAATCATGTAAAGGACGCTGTTCGCTCAGGTGTCCATCTGTCCAAAAGTCCCTTATGATCTAACTTCCTTGACACACTTTATGCAATTTTGAACAATTAATTACTGTATTTGTACACAACCTAATTTTCACCCAAAATGTTGATGATAAGGTTTTCGATATACGCTGTATTAGCATATTCATGAATTAGCGTGATCTGTGATTGTCCTTCATAATGTCTTCATAAACATTTTATTACCGAAATCATTAATTAAAACACAAAGATCAGCACTTACTTACTTATAAAAAATAAGTAGATCCAGTAAATATAAACTTGGTTATAAGAAAAAAGAGGAGTTACTGGCTTAGTTTTGTGACAGGAGTCACCATGGAGCTATACAATACATGAATATAAATAATGTACTAGTACATAAAACACATTACAAAAATATTTGACTGTAGTGCAATTACGATACCGACTTAGGACGGTCATTTAATTTGACAAAAGCCGAACAAATGGTGTGGTTAACCGGTTTACGGGCCCATCTTCCCACTTACCGTAACAGCAGAACAATCAAAGGACGTACATTTAAAAATTTATAAATAATCCTGAAGATCTGAAGAATTTGCAGAATGTTTTTCTTAGCTTGTGATATTTGTAACCCTGAGTTAAAAGTTTAGTAGTAATCGTATATGAAAGTCAAAAACATCGGTGCAGCCTCTGACAAATCGAACTAATTATCGGACTAATTAACTACAAAACAAAATCGATTTACGTCGAGTTTCAAAATACTTTTACAGGTAATTTATACGAATTTTACTGGGATTTCTAAAATGACAGATCATACTTAGATACAAACATTGACAGTTTACTCCCATCGAAAAGAAAAATCACACTGTTGCATTTTAAATGGGTTATTTTTTGGGTAACATATGCTGTTTCCAAATTATCTTTTTTTTTTAAATTATCATTAAACATATGGACAAGTATTTGTCATCTTTCAGAAAAATTTGTAGTTTGTGAATGAAGCGAATGCAAAGTGTAAATGAAAAACAAATTCATAAATATTACGTTAGAAAGTGGAAAATGGGATATATACTCTAGATTGATTGATTCTTGTTTAACATCACTACATGATTATTGTATGTATTTGGTGACGTGATCTGCCTGATGCACATCTTCCCTAGCCAAGGCTGCTGGGAGAAGAAAGAATCGGATTAGAGCCTCGGCTAGCGAAGATGCCGCTGCATTGCATAAAAAACTATACCTTTGCAACGGACGTATCCCGAAGCAGTGAAGGATCTGTTATACGCCACGCCTACCGTGACACGGACCATCGGTTTTCACAGTTTCATCCAAAAGACAGATAACCGGCATGACCAGAGCGGGACTCGAACCCAGGACCGCTCGATCATAAGAAGAGACCCTTAACCACTGGGCCACACGGGCTCTATACTCTAGATATGGACCAGAACAAACCCCCGCTCCCCCAACCTCCCCCCCCCCCCCAAAGGATACTTACCTTCGCATCTCTTCGGTTAATATTTGATTTTCTTGTGAATATTATACAGTTATTAACTGGGATTGAGGGCAACAGATTATGAGTTAAACTCGAAGACAAACAGTTGTCATCAGAGGCCGAATTTTCTAACAGTTCCTTAGACCGCTTGATATCAACAGCGGTTCTATAGAATTTATCTAGAAACTATTTCATATTTCACAAAATATAAGGGACGAATCTATTACCGTATAATTAATCTACATGCATTGATTGTTCCAGATATTCCCTGTACAAAGACATTTTATAGGCTATTAAAGTTATCCTTTCCTAACGTTAAAATTTGATCCCACTGAAAGTGTATCTAGTTAAGTACATGTATCGTAAAAAGGAGATTTTCTCGACTTGGGATTATTGAAATTTGACCCTACCTCTAATGACCAGTCTTCAAGTTCAGTATACTTATTATCAAATAATCGAATAGCCACACTATGTTATAAACCGGAGTTCGATTTTTTCATAAGGAGTCATTAATTAATGTTGAAGTATTAACACCCCTTCCCAGCTACTGTCCTTGCATTGTCTCAGCAAAAAATCCCCCCAAAACAGAAGGTGTACTTAGCTAAATACTTGTATTGTAATAAGGAGATTATCTCGACATGGGGTCTTTTTTAATGTTAAAATTTGACCCCACCTCTAATAACAAGTTAAGTTCATTAAAGTCCCATTACATTTTAAGCAGGACTTCGTATTCATATGGAGTCCGGAATTAATACTGAAATATGAACACCCCGTCCCCCCCCCCCCCCATTCCCTATTTATAATCCCTGCATCGTTTCTTCAAATTATCATTGTTTATTCAACAAAAGCACACAGTGTACTTAGCTAAATACTTGTATTGTAATAAGGAGATTATCTCGACATGGGATCGTATTTTAATGTTAGAATTTGACCCCACCTCTAATAACAAGTTTCAAGTTCGATGCTTTTTTCAAATGGAGTCATGAATTAATGTTGAAATATGACCCCCCCCCCCCATCCCCTAGTTATAATCCCTGCGTTGTATCTGCAAATTATCACTTTTTATCCTACAAAAGCACACAGTGTACTTAGCTAAATACTTGTATTGTAATAAGGAGATTATCTCGACATGGGGTCGTTTTTATGTTGAAATTTGACACCCCCACCTCTAATAACAAGTTTTCAAGTTTATTAAAAGATTATTAAATGTCACACTATATTTTAAGCAAGAGTTCGAAGCTTTATCATATGGAGTCATGAATTAATATTGAAATATGACACCCCCTTTCCCTTCCATCCCTTCACCCACCCCACCCCCCTTTCCAATTATAATCCCTTCATTGTCTCTGCAAAATATCACTTTTTATTCAACTAAAGCACACAGCATGCTTATAGCTAATGAAATATCATTTCTAACAGACTACGCGTCTACATATGATGTTATTATCCAACGTAAAATGAAGACCATGCTGTGAATGACCCATGCGCAAACAGGAAGTATACAGTGTGAACTGCATAGTTCAAGGGAACATTATATGCAAGAGTCAATATGTAACGTTGAAATATGACCTACCACTGCGGGTCAATTTTAAATGGGGGTCACATTTTCACGCGAGGGCCACTTTTTCACGCGTGGGTGGGGTAATTAAATAACGGACTGAGTCAATTTTTCACATTAAAAATCGACCCTCAAACCGCTGAAAATTTACCCGTAGGTCAGTTTTCAATGGGGATACTTTTTAATGTTACACCGGCCTAGCCGGCCCATCCTTTGATATAAGTTTAGGAATGTCGCATGCGTTATCACGGTACAGTAAAACTAAACCCCCAAGAGTTTTACACCAATGTTAAAATTAGGATTTAATTTAGTGCGGATGACCACGTATAAAGTCGGTGACATGTTCTGATAGATTTATATGAGTGTAGTATAAAAATTATTTTGATTGCCAACTTTTATTGAAAAATAAAAGCGAGACTAAAAGCTATTCAAAGACATTCTATTTTGGTTCCCCCACATGTCTGACCTAGATACGCTAGATGTAGGCACCGTCCATTTGACCTTCAAGGGTCTACTCTGATATTTATGCTAGGGTTCTAAGAGCGATATTTTTCACATAAAATTTGTTGAAATAAAGTATTCCGTTATCTTGTGAAATTGGGTTTGCTCGTTTAATATACTTATGAAAGTTTTTCTTTTTAATTTTTGCACCCCCCCCCCCCTTCTCATTAGAAGAACTATAGACTGTGCCTTATTTTGCTTACATAAGCCGTACATTCGGGTTACTTGTGTGTTATCCTTACACAAACGGATTTTTTTCTCTGAAACCTGAGTCCAGAATGTTGGTTGATTGGTGTTTTACGTCGCTTTCAACAATATTTCAGTTATATCGCGACATGGAAGCAGGAGGTTACCAACCTCTTAAACATAGTGGCGCAACCCGGGAATCGAACCCGGATCGTCGGCGCCGCAATCCAAGCGCTTAACCACTACACCACGCCTGCCCCTGAGTCCAGAATGGATGATATTTAGGGTAAAATTGCAGTTCAATATGTTTTTATGTAGTTTATATTTCTGCAATAAACGTTTGTGAATTTATTTCTTTTCTAAGCTTTGTTTAACACAAAATTTTGATTGCCATTGTGAACGTATATGTCAACATGTTAATATTTATTAGTAGGTCAAATAAGTAGGTCGCTGTTACTAAAAATGGATTTTGGGTTTCCAGATGATAACCAGTTCTACGAATCTTTAATATTGAAAATACGTTACACAGTGATAGTACATGAAGACAGCTTGCGTGGGACTGTGTTTGGGGTCAATAGGTCAAATAAGTAGGTCAAATAGATTTCGGGTTTTCACATGAAACTTCTGTTAGCAATGTACAATTTTGATGTAACTTTACACAGTGATAGTTCATGACGAGTATTAATTCCTAATGTTGGAACGAATTAAAAGTTGTGTTTCAAAGACTGACGAAGGCAGGGGACAAGTGTTACATGCAACACTGAATGTAAGCTTGCTCGTTGTGTATTAAAACTGTATCAGCATTCAACGTACTTCATAGTTTTAACACGCACGTGTTCCGGCCCATCGTTTGGTGCTTGCACTAAACTGTTTCTTGTTGTATCTTACGTACGTGCCGAAGCAGTGAGGAATATTAGATGTACTTATGTCTCGCAGCTTTATTGTTTATAAGGTATTTACATACGTGTGTTTCTCACTTGATCTTAACTCTATTCACTTTTCACAAACCGGCGTAATTAAGTGTATGGATCATGACCGAAATTCCTAAGTTCGAAGTCCGTGGGTGATTTGTTAGTGCCCGGTCTGTTTGATGAGACAAGAAATCAAGGCCACACTGTTTCGGGTGGTTTTGCTGCACACGTATAAATAAAACCGCATTATATTATGTAGTTAGCATCACCATATACGTGCAATAATCTTGATTTAAAAGAGTAATCAAACAAATAAATCAAACGAGTTTATACCATGGCGCATTTCTAACCACTATCGGGTGTTTCCGTTGACTAGTCCCTGAATCAGTATCATTTAATTGGGAATAGAGAATAGTTCCTCACACTCAATATAAGATGTATATTGTATAGAATTATTCAGTTTATCTGTGGTGTAATTGGTACTTAGAGTATATTTACATACTTATCTAGATAAAGCATAATCTCGTAAGTTAATATCACATTAGACTGATCACATTTAGTAACAAGCAGTTGGTAATCGGCAGCGATAGTATGAGGAAACAACAAAAGGTCAAAATGACGCTACGTTCAGCGGTTAAAACGTGGAATGTTGACGTGCACTTCCGACTTACAACAAAGTTTTCAATTTACTACCGTTCCTCTCCCCTCCCCCCCCCCCCCCCCCCCCCCCCCCCCCATCTCTCTCCGAAAATTCTGCAAAATCTGGTACTTTGCATATTCAGTTATAACATTGACAATATGAACAAATTAGCAGAATGATTTCCAAAATAAACGGAAATTATAACAATGTATGATATGAAAAGGAGTGATTTGTTGTTTTCTGTCAATATCAGGAATGTTTTGAATATATTGTAGAGGCAATGCACATTGTTGATTCATATCTTATCTCAATGACGAAGACCATCGTTACTATTTGCTTGGGATCTATCATCTGTCCACTGCACGTTATGCCTTCTATCCTCACCATGCTATGCCTACTGTTGAAATGGACATCAAGAAAACATGGAACCAGACGTAGTCTAATCTATTTATATGGCCCCGGATCCATGGCACGTGCAGTGAAGCAAATACTGTACTTACCACTGCTGGTAATTGAATAACTGATTATTATTGTTTTACATCACTCCACGATTATTTCACGCATATGGAGACAACATCTGCACACACATTTAGACCTTTGCAACGGACCCACCCGAAGTGGTGAGAGATCTTTTACGTGCCACGTCTACCGTGACACGGGACCTCGATTTTTATTGTCTCATCCGAAAGACAGAACACTGGTGTGCCCAGGGACCCGGAACCTCTTGGTTACGAGCCGAGCACTTCATCCTTAGGCTACACCGGCATCTGCTGGTAACTGAAGGGAACTCTTTCTAAATAAGACATCATCAAACATATTGAGAGAAACAGAGACGGGCCGCTCACCCCTATTTTTCAACCAAACCCATCTCATCAAAACAAAATGTCGTAAATGCTCTTCTCTGAATAAATATTGATGGCTCCATCGCTTTTCTAAAATCCCTGGTCCTTAAATAATAAAGCTATTCATAAAATTCAGTTGCTTCGATTTGCCAGCACCTGCACTAACGTTTTGGACATACAAAAAATTTACAAATAACATTGGAACGTTCAACTCAGGTTTACAAGTATCATAAACTTAGAAAAGCCCTCGGAAATTTGGAAACTCTTACAGATCTACCAAGGGTCTGAGCTCGCTTTCAGATCGGCAGAGCACAGTTTACTCATGTTGATGACGATTTCTACATTTTTGATATTTTGGTCTTACTCAGCATTACTATAGATGTTTATATTTTAGTACCTTTCAACTTGAGAAAGGTGTTGACCCTTGCTCTATATTTGGGGAATTATTCATAGACTTTAAATGTGTATTCTTTTATTATACTGCTTTTGTGGAAAGTGGGGAGGAGGACCCGTATACTGGTTAACCACTCCAATTGATTTACTACTGTCATATCAATTTACCGTCCTAAGTCGGTATTGCAAATGCACCTTAATTGAAAGTTTTTGTGATGTTCTAGTGACAAGTTGTGTCTGGGATTTTTTTTCTTCAAATTATTACATTATTACCAGTGCATTTCTGGTGATTTCTGTCATACGGCAGAGTCAGATGCGTTTATCTTTCTCTTTGAGTACTGTAATGTTTGTACTGGATACATCATGTGCCAAAAATGGTTCATGAGGGTGGATAGGGGATAGTAGCAACCCCAGGTGGATTTCGCAGTGTATTCATATTTTTATGTGCTCAGTGAGACAAATTCAAAGCAGTTTTCCTTTTGCTGATATCTCTATCCTATCAAAAGTTATGGCAGTTTGAAGATGCCAAATTTTGACATTTTCATAGAATGTTTTCTTTATATAATTCATGATTGATTTCGCGACTAAGACGGAACCAACATTTCTCACATTTTCAGAATTTTTGTCATTTCTCTGTCACTTTTTTTACCCAGGGTAGCCCTCTTTCCGTCACACCCCTACCCCTTCTCTCTTTCCTCACCCTGCTGCTTCTAGTCTCACCTTCATTTCAGTATATGGCATCGTTATGATGGACTAGAAGCGTTTAACATAGCTGAGATCTGTTTGAGCAGAATTTTATCAAAAAGTACAGTGTTTACATGCGCGGATCCAGAAATTTTTGTCAGAGGGGGTCCAACCAAAAAAGGTAAATTTTTCTCTTAGACGAGGGGGGGGGTCCAACCCCCAAAATGCCAAAATATTATCTTTTTTTGGTAAAATTTTCGGATTCCAGGGGGGTCCAGACCCCCCTAACCCCCCCCCCCTCTGTATCCGCGCATGGTTTATTTGTATCATTGTACAACACTATTTTATTGGTGAAAAAACCTCTGGCTCTGGCTCTTCTGAGAAAATATTCCCTTGCACCCAACAGCCAGATCTACCCCCCCCCCCCCTCCCTGGTAGATTATCAAATGGACGGTGCCTTAATACATGACAATGTCACACGAAGCAAAATTTATGTGTGTGTGTAGGAGAGGATGTGTGTGTGTGTGCGTGTGTAGGTGTGTGTGTGTGTGTGTGTGTGT
Source organism: Pteria penguin (assembly GCA_035048485.1). NCBI lineage: Eukaryota > Metazoa > Mollusca > Bivalvia > Pterioida > Pteriidae > Pteria > Pteria penguin. The sequence goes on along the minus strand of CM068580.1, from coordinate 21,496,093 downwards.
GTGAAGGTGGGTATGTGTCTGTATTAAACCCCCCTCTCAAATATCACTTACAGTAATGCTCAGTGCCGGGCTCATCTCTCAGAATCTAATGGAAAGGGGGAGTACAGTGTTTCCAGAAATAAGAAATAGAGCGAAAGGGCACTATCTGTAACGTGTTTGTCATAAAGACCCATCACGTCTAAATATAGCTGCGTGAAAACTGTTTTCATAGCGTAGAACAGCATGTATATTTTAGATTTGATGGATGTACCAATATGGTTAATTGGACTAGTAGGTCTTGTGGCATCCCTTTATGTGTAAGTATTATACTTCATATTATTCTAATTATTAAACTCCAAAATATTATCAAAATGTTATGCTTCAAAACATTATTCTTGTTAATAAATATACATGTATTTGTTTATTCTTGTAATCTTCATCTTGTTGGTGCCTGTACTTCATATTAAATAACCCCGTACTGGATATATAGATATGTATTGGATTTCTCACGAAGTGGTGTACTCATTTGAAACTCTTCGGGTTATTTAGCGTACAATAACTTCTATAGTGCGCGTGAGCTGCGCGGCTGTGTTTTGTCGTCTACAAACTCGGAATATTGAAAATATAGCATATGACTTATTGTTACATCATATGAGTCAGGTGTCCTTCCGGGTCTGATTGTAACCCCCCACCCAACCCACCCCCCCCCCCCCCCCCCCCCCCCCCCCCCACCCCCCCCCCCCCCCCCCCCCCCCCCAGGGCCAATGCTCAACACTTTAAACATTTATCGATTAGTTTTGATGGTCTGCGTCTTATACACCTGTAAAGCATACGTGTAAGAATTATTTTATTCATCAAATGATCATTTGTTCACTATCTTTTTATTATTAGGATAATGATAAAATGTGTGTTTTTGTTATCATGAACTGCGGTTGTACTAGAAATCTGACATAATCGCAGTGCTTTGTTTTAACCTCTGTTTAACTGTATTAGTTTAATGTGTGACATCCAGCCATGTATATAGAATAAGAACAAGCATGACGTCATGCATATTTATTTATTGCTAATATCATACGTCGACGGCCTGTGGCTGTGGTCGCAGCATTTTGTAATGTTATTCATGTTTTCTATACCTTGTTATTCTGGCTGCACCTTTGGTGGATTTTATCATACAGCTGGGTCAAGTCTGATTTTGTAATAAATCTGACTCGGCTGCATCTTAATTAATAATATCTTTCATCTCTTGCCTTCTCTCGCGTACATTACTTCTTGTGGACAATACAGATGCGCCTATAGACGGAATTAAAAAAAATATAAATATTGCGTCCTGCCATATATATATGCTTTTCAGCCAGGAAAGACGAGGGATTGAGTTGAAACCCTTATCTTGGCCATAATGACCCGGAGAAGTCGAGAAGATGCACGATTATCAAAATTCTGCTGGTCTGTCGCGTAGACAATTATAGGTGATAGTCTCTCTCTCTCTCTCTCTCTCTCTCTCTCTCTCTCTCTCTCTCTATAAAACTTGTAAAGTTGGTTTTTGTAGGTATTCGAAATGGATGCAGAGTTATTGGAGAAGGATAGGAGTTCCAGGACCACCCCCCACTGTCTTCCTCGGAAATATCGGACTATTCAAAGAAAAAGTATTGTATTGTATTGCTTATTCATCAGAAGCTATACAGCTTACAGATATACATAGTATATTGACATTCAAGCAATATGAACACACACACACACACACACACACACACACACACACACACACACACACACATATATATATATATATATACATATATATATATATATATATATATATATATATATATATATATATATATATATATATATATATATATATATATATATATATATATGTTAATTATGAAGGGTGTTTCTTATGGTAAAAGCATTTTAATTAATTTTCTCAAACTTTAAAGTTCTTTAAGGTTTGAAGAGCTTAAAAGTTGCACTAGTTTGTAGACAGAAGGTTTTACAAAGTAATATTTCTTAAGATAGCCTACTTATTCTTAAGGAATGATATAATGGACATTTCGAAAGAAAATGAAATTCGTCTTCAATATATGTTGTACACAATGGGCATGCACGTCTATTCAAGGGAATATTTCTATAACGTCCAGATGCCACAGCTAAGCAGTGTGAGGATAACCGTATGCGACATAGCATTTTTAATATAATACAGAAATGGGTTTATTTTAAATATGACTGCATTGTAACATGATCAATAAGGTGCCTGTATACAACGCACATTGACGAAGCATTAATCTCACCTAACAAATTTTGTTACAATTATCAAGTAGGCGCTGCTTTGTCGTAGCTAAGATACATGTATACTCATGATTTAGAGTAGTATAATTTGACCATAGATCATATAAACCTACAAGAGTCAATATACTCTTTACATCAGACATCCAATATTTACAATTTCTATTATCATACATTTTGTGTACTGACACGATTTCAATATACAGTTGTCTGTAGCGCTCAAAAAATATTTCAAAATGCATATTTTGCGAATACATTATAAAGGAAAAATTCCAAGTTCAGAATAAATCATTACATTTGGAGTTGAACGTTTAACTCCTAGACTGTTCTTACAAAAGTCTAGATGAACTTTTTCTATACCTGGGGCAAAGTGGAAGCTCCAGATTTCACAAGCTATACTAGCAATATATGTATCAAATAATGATAACAGGGTTAGGTGGTTAAGGCTCATGTCAAAACAGTTACGCTTAAATGCAAATAATGCCTTTCTATACTGACAAGACAGCTGTTTTTTTTTAGTTTTAAACAATTTTCAATTAAAACTAAATAATATACCGAGGCAATTAAAGTGATCAACCTCATCTAACTTATTACCATTGTAGTACCAAGTTTCTTTTCTTTTGATACAACTATCACAGTGAAATGGGGGACACTGGATAAAGTTTTTTTTTTTGTTTATATTTACAATCTACTGTGACTGTCTATGTGGCTAATTATACTGAAAAATAGCAAGGAGATTCTGCTTAAAACTTTATTGATGTCCGGAGTTCAATTGATAAACGATCCGGACGCGAAAGGCTTAAATAACTCCTGGTAACTTGGTTAGGACGATTGAGTATTAATTTAATTAAGTATAATATGACACGAGTGATTCAATGTTTGTGTAAAATTATATGTTTGTTTGTTTATCTCCAAGCCTAAGCAGGTATAACAATAAAATTAAAAACGTTGAGTAATTAACGGCTTGCTTGACGGCTTGTTTGACGGCTTGTTAAAACATTTCAAGATTAATAAGGATAATAGAACTGTCATAATTATTTCATGAAGATACTTGTACATAACTTGTTAAAAATAAAACATATATTTGAAAACTATGAAATGCGCATTAATTATAAAGTATTTACAATATGAGGACATTTCACAATGTAATAATTCCTCCCTGGTTCAAAAAAATCTTTGTCCTCAAAGATTCACAAGATTGTTCAAAAAGTATAACATGTGTAAAAGAAAAAAATTTTTTGAAAATAATCTACACATTTACGTTTCAAAATACCTCAGTCATGCTGTATAGACCTCTCTTTATTCTATGAGTTTAAAGAATCCGTTATGAGTCAAAATAAAGTAGGCAGAACATGGAGTTTTCAAAATGTCATTTATCTGTTTTGATTTGAGTAATGAAATATTACGTTTCAGTGGGATGGCAATGGACTGCTTGGTGTGTTTATTTGTAATAGTGAAATCTGTGCATTGTATGTCAAGGTAGGCCTGCAAGAAGCGTGTATACTGCACAGTAATGTATGAAATGTCTGATGGAGGTTGGATGTCCCAATTGTCTGGACAAAGTGGCAAGGTCGTCAAAGGTACTAATGTACAATTTGGACCATTTGTGATTTCAATCTGAATAGTTGTTTTGTGAGTTCGTTTACTTGTTCCAAAGTGAGTATGCTAATGCTATAAGGAGAAGTGTTGTTAATACTGATAATGAAACATATGGCCACGGTGTAGTGAATGACGTATAGATGTGTTCTGAGAATGAGTGTGTTGTCGTGACTTCTGGAAGATTAGGAAATACAAATGATGGAGCAGAAGGTAGAGTAGGGAATGCTGAGACTGAAGTTGAACGATGTAAAAGAATAAGAGTTGCAGAAAGTTTTCGAAGTTTAAACCAAGACAAAATGCCAAAGAAGAATCCTGCGCTACCAATTCCTGTGGCAACTAGTGCTAAGTAACCACTCGTATCTGGCCAAGTGTTGAAAGGAAAATCGACCTGTCCTGCGAGTATGGACTCGGATAAAGATTGTAAAATTGTTTCATCTTTTTTAGCAGTGTCAGCCATCCGCTTAAGACTGAGATGATATGTTTTGTCATTGGCCAGGTACTTGGATATGGAATGGTTGTAAAAATTGAAAGAAGGGATTTTCACATTGACAAAGTTTTGGAAGGCAGTATCACCAAAAATTGTCGAGTGTTTGCTAGAATCAAAGAATTTTTGCAACAGAGCCAGGTTGACAGGGTGCAATACAGTAACCGAATCAGATTTATTTTTACAACTTCCCAATCTTGGTGGTAGGTATAAATTACCAGCTGTAATAGAACAAAGACAAGGGATCTTCATAACACAGAAAGAACAACCTTTTATGATTTTCTGACCCTTGGAGCAGTCGAGAGCCATCATAGGAATCTTGTACAGTAAGGTATGGGAATGTATGAGTTCTACAATAGAAGATGTAATTTTGTTAGGAAGAAACCGAAAGTCACAGAGGTGTTTAACATGAGTTTTCTGGTTGTAGAAAACAGCTGATATACAGATGGGATCGGCTGAAGATCTCAAGGCAATATTGAAAGGACAGAAAATTGTGGCTGTACCAGTACATTTATGGATCTGTAGTGATGAAACACTTGTAAAATGCTGACTGTCACTAGTATGGATAAAATATTCTGGTTGATTCAATAACTGTGTGGCATGACTAGAAGATGAGTTTATAGGTACTGGAAATGTATAAACTTTATAAAGTAACAGTGGTTCAGAGAACGAAGAAATTGGAATTTTGAGAGTTAAGTATAAAGTGCAGTGAAGTCTGGTAAATATGAAATCTGCAAATGAATAGTAATATATATAAAGGATCTTTATGAATTATACTGAATTTGTTAAATTTCTCATCTAAAATTGTTTGAATTTGTCGTAAGGAGGATTTTAAATCGTGTGGTGATATCAAATACGGTGATAGTTTTCCTTTTACTAGATCATGGATGCTAAGTTTTACATGTTCCAATTCGGTGTTCAATCTCGTTGAAGCATTCACTTGTTTTAAAATTACTTCATCTAAAAGGCGGAATTCGTGTTCAGCTGCGTCTATGGAATGTTTTGCTTGACTAGCATACATTAAAGCATCGCGGTGATTCTGTTTAACAGCAGACAAAACGTTATCAAAGCGTTGGTTGACGGTAGTGATAAATGAGGATAAATGTTTATCTTGAATCGCCATTGCCTTTGCTAGTTTTACATTATTCCTATTGATCACTTGCATGTGTCTTTGCAATGTTGAGATATCGGTAGAAGTTGCTGTGCCAAACAGTGATTTAGAAATTTCTCCTATAAAATCGAAAAGTCCTCGCTTGACTTTAGATGAGCCGACGAATAGACTACTGCGAGGCAGAATAGAACGTGGAATCAATCTCTGAATCTGGCGAACAGTTGCATTGACACTTGCTGCACATTCTTCACGGAGGCTGTTTAAAGTCTTGAAGATACTGTTTGCCGCTCTACAATGAGGTCCATTGCATGAAAGTTGAGGGGGTAGATTAACTTCTTTCGGAAGAGGAATCTGGAAGGTATGCTTCCAATATTCTTGTCCCAAATACAGATTCGCTGTTCGTTCAAAGAAGACTCCATAGTTAACTCGCTGAACTGTGTCTGGATGACTGGAACACAAAACTGGCTGTACACACAAGAAAACCAAGAAAACGACGAGAGAAGCGACGTCAAGTGATCCCAATGTATCTGAGGAGGAAAGCAAAGTAAGATAATAGAGATTGTGTTCAAAGACGTTAATATCAGGATGGCCAATCCCGAGAAGCACTAATTTAACAATCAACAATAAACACGTTAAATTTCCAACGAACAATGACAATGAACAATGAGAGCATGAAGGGAAAGAAAAGAAAAAGATAAAGATCAAGCATAGATAGCATTTGGAAAAGAACCGCTTCCGTCATTTCAGAAGTGTTTACTTGAAACATTTCAGTTTTGGTGTATTTTTGCGTTTTTTCCCAGATTGTGTTTTTGTCTGATGGAATTCTCGTATCAGATGCTCGGGGATGTTCTCTTCGGGTTCCCATGTTGTCTCTCTGTACCCATACCATTTTACCCTAAATAGGCGCTTCTTTTTGTTGAATTTGTATCGTAATAATCTCTCAATGTGATACAGAGATCGTTGCTGTGTATCATCGTTGGATACAACATCTCCTTGCGTATAGTTAGTAGGTTTGTTGCCGTCTTCAGCGTTGTGTTGCGACGTAATTTCAGATTCGTTGATCTGACCCCTGTTTCCGTGAGATACGTCATCTCGAGTAGTTTCTCTCTCATTGTTTTCCTCGTCATCCCGAGGAATATGTGTATCGTTAATTTGCTGATCGGTTGTTGGTGCATTGAGGTTTCTTCTGTATTCAGGATCGCTGTAAGGTTTAAGTCTGTTCGCATGAATAGGCGATTTGAGCTGTTGATGAGTTGAACATCGACGGAGTGTAAAAGTATTGTTTGGACCCAATGCGGTGATATAGAAAGGTCCGTCCCAAGGTGGATGAAGTTTTGGTGAGAGTCCTTGTGGCACCCGTGTTGAATGCATTAATACAGTGTCTCCTATTTTGATAGTTCACTGGTTTTCTTGCTGACATTTGTTTTTATTTTCCTGGGATCTTTTGGTTCTCCACCATCTTTATCACAGTGAAATGGGGGACACTGGATAAATTGTTTTTTTTTTTTGTTTATATTTACAATCTACTGTGACTGTCTATGTGGCTAATTATACTGAAAAATAGCAAGGAGATTCTGCTTAAAACTTTATTGATGTCCGGAGTTCAATTGATAAACGATCCGGACGCGAAAGGCTTAAATAACTCCTGGTAACTTGGGTAGGACGATTGAGTATTAATTTAATTAAGTATAATATGACACGAGTGATTCAATGTTTGTGTAAAATTATATGTTTGTTTGTTTATCTCCAAGCCTAAGCAGGTATAACAATAAAATTAAAAACGTTGAGTAATTAACGGCTTGCTTGACGGCTTGTTTGACGGCTTGTTAAAACATTTCAAGATTAATAAGGATAATAGAACTGTCATAATTATTTCATGAAGATACTTGTACATAACTTGTTAAAAATAAAACATATATTTGAAAACTATGAAATGCGCATTAATTATAAAGTATTTACAATATGAGGACATTTCACAATGTAATACAACCACCATTTCTAAAAACAACAATTTTTGTTTTATTTGCATTGTCATTTAAGACCATTTCAGAATATATTCGTAAAGAGAGTCTAACATGGATTGTAGGCCTCCAATGGTTTCAGAAAACAATACCGTATCGTCCGCATATATTATTAATTATTATTAATTAATTATTATTATATTATTAACCCTTGCAATTCTGTTGGCAAAATACCATTACTCAAAAATTCTATTTCACAAAGAAAATAAAAGAGGGGAAATTATCTCCCCTTGTAACACACCATGGTAATTGCAGAAAAAATGAGAATGGCATCCGTTCAATAAAACGCTGCTCTTGATTTTACAATATAGTGATTGTATTATACACAAAATGTTTTCTTGTATTCTAGCTTAGATATTTTGACCCATAATTTCATTCGGTCAACAGTATCAAATGCCTGTTTATAATCCACACAACAGCAATATAGTTTAGATTTTTAAAATCTTTTATTAAGTGATATATCAGTGTTAGAATTCAAGACCTGACCTACATGCAACATAACTCCAGGTGGCACTCTCCTTTGACAAATCTTTTCTTCAAATTGATTCAAACTTCAACAGATAATACAGCAGTTTTGGCCAACTTTTATTAGAAAATATCTATTTGATATTCCAAGTTATATGTCAAAGCTTAGTTTTCTTGGTCTTCTATGACACTTTCTAATCGAGAAAAGCCAAATTTTGCATGGTGAAGGGAAAGTGGTTCAAACCCCACAAAAGGCCATTTTTAGTTCATTTTACACTAAATACAACAATTGAATATTATTGAACTAAAAACAGAACTGGAAATTAAGAATTCGGACTTTTCTTTTCTTTTTCACATAATTTTGCATTATTGCCTTAATTTATTCATATTAGAGAAGTTTTCAGTCTTTTTTGGTGTCATGCACACAGTAAGCAAGACAATATATGTATCTACAAATTTCTTTAAAAATGAGTTGTTTATGAAGGAACAAGTCGTGATCAGGTGAGCGATATAGGCTCACTCGGGCTTCTTGTTTGCTTTTGCATTCTGTTAATTTGTTTCTGATATCATATTATATTTCTATGTAGGGGTTTTGGGGTGCTGATATGGACTGTGTACGAAAATATGGAAAGCTTTTCGGGTGAGTTATTCTTTCCTGGTGTGTGGAATGAGTTTTTTAATAACTTGATTCACAAACGCGTGCGCGCGCGCTCGCGCGCACACACACACACATACATTAGGTGATGTATCAGTGTTATGTTAAAATTATATATTTATACAGTCATCTCTACATGGAAAATTATAAATAGTTTTTTGAGGTATGTTTCTATACTTGTATTGATGAAGTGACGAGTGGTAAGACAGTTAACTGCATCTTCTGAGTGACTGTATTAACTCCAGTTGATCATTCTAAATTATTAACTCAGCCTGGTTATAGTTGAGTATATAATGGCATCTTTGTATATAACATTTCTTATATGAGTCAATGAGTCAAGTCATCGTCTTCTCTCTTTCAGAACCTACATGGGAAACTTTCCTATAATATCTGTTGCAGATCCAAACATGGTTAAAGAATTGATGGTTAGGCGATTTTCATCGTTTCCAAATCGAGGCGTGAGTATTTTGCAATGTATATATAAACAATTTAATGTCATTTAAGGTGTAGTTTGTACGTCAATAAGTTATTGATAATTTTTCAAACACCAATACACATGAATTTGATGTGCTGCTTCATTATTAGAGTGTTAGTGATAGCAAAGCATTTCCTAATCAATGATTTGGATTACGGATCCGCCGACCCAAATACCAGTAAAAACCCAGACTTGAAGATTTATTAATTTGCCCTGCCGAAAATTGCGAGAAGTAATTGGCGAGAAAAAGACTGCACCCATCGGCTCAGGTGTGATGCCATCAAGGAGATATGAGACCCCCTTTTCTTCACATTTTACTTTCTTTCCAGAATAAAACAAAAAGAGGGCCTAGTCTAAATTATTTTATAGGAAAAATATCAAGGAAAAGAAAAAAAGAAGAAAAAAAACCAGTCGGATCATTTCAATGTTTTATAAGTTACACGGCGGTACATCGAATTACCGCAACTGTCTGCAATTATTGGAACTGCTAAAGGCCCTACAACATCAATATTTTGCATGGTTTTAATGATTATTCAACAGTAACAAATGTTCCCAGAAAATACCCTACAGCATATCTTTTTCGTTATTTTTTGTTTCGTACTGTATCTGCACTGTGCTCTATAGTCTTGTTACATTACTTTCGTACTGTATCTGCTCTGTCCTCTATACTCTTGTTACATTACTTTCGTACTGTATCTGCACTGTGCTCTATAGTCTTGTTACATTACTTTCGCACTGTATCTGCACTGTGCTCTATCGTCTTGTTACATTACTTTCGTACTGTATCTGCACTGTGCTCTATAGTCTTGTTACATAACTTTCGTACTGTATCTGTTCTGTGCTTTATAGTCTTGTTACATTACTTTCGTACTGTATATGCCATGTGCTCTTGTTGTCTTGTTGCATTGCTTTTGTGCTTTATCTGCACTTTGCTCCACAGTCTCGTTACATTACTTTCCACTGTATCTGCATTGTGTTCTTTAATCTCGTAACATTACTTTCGTACTGTATCTGCACTGTGCTCCATAGTCTTGTTACATTACTTTCGCACTGTATCTGCACTCTGCTCTATAGTCTCATCACATTACTTTCGTACTGTATCAGCACTGTGCTCTATAGTCTTGTTACAGTACTTTCGCACTGTATCTCTACTGTGCTCTATAGTCTTGTTACAGTACTTTCGTACTGTATCAGCACTGTGCTCTATAGTCTTGTTACATTACTTTCGCACTGTATCTGCACTGTGCTCTATCGTCTTGTTACATTACTTTCGTACTGTATCTGTACTGTGCTCTATAGTCTCGTTACAAAACTTTCGTACTGTATCTGTTCTGTGCTTTATAAGTCTTGTTACATTACTTTCGTACTGTATCTGTTCTGTGCTTTATAGTCTTGTTACATTACTTTCGTACTGTATATGCCATGTGCTCTTGTTGTCTTGTTGCATTGCTTTTGTGCTTTATCTGCACTTTGCTCCATAGTCTCGTTACATTACTTTTCACTGTCTCTGCATTGTGTTCTTTAATCTCGTAACATTACTTTCGTACTGTATCTGCACTGTGCTCTATAGTCTTGTTACATAACTTTCGTACTGTATCTGCACTGTTCTTCATTGTCTTGTTACATTACTTTCGTACTGTATCTGCACTGTGCTCTATAGTCTCGTCACATTACTTTCGTACTGTATCAGCACTGTGCTCTATAGTCTTGTTACAGTACTTTCGTACTGTATCTGCACTGTGTTCTATAGTTTTGTTACAGTACTTTCGTACTGTATCTGCACTGTGTTCTATAGTCTTGTTACATTACTTTCGCACTGTATCTGTACTGTGCTCTATAGTCTTGTTACATTACTTTCGTACTGTATCTGTACTGTGATCTATAGTCTTGTTACATTACTTTCGTACTGTATCTACACTTTGCTCTATAGCCTTGTTACATTACTTTCGTACTGTATCTGCACTGTGCTCTATAGTCTTGTTACATTACTTTCGCACTGTATTCTATGCTCTATAGTCTTGTTACATTACTTTCGTACTGTATCTGTTCTGTGCTCCATAGTCTTGTTACATTACTTTCGTACTGTACCAGCACTCTGCTCTATAGTCTTGTTACATTACTTTCGTACTGTATCTGTTCTGTGCTCCATAGTCTTGTTACATTACTTTCGCACTGTATCTGCACTCTGCTCTATAGTCTCATCACATTACTTTCGTACTGTATCTGCACTGTGCCCTATAGTCTTGTTACATTACTTTCGTACTGTATCTACACTGTGCTTTATAGTCTTGTTACACTCTATCTCTTCTGTGCTCTATACTCTTGTTACATTACTTTCGCACTGTATCTGTACTGTGCTCTATAGTCTGGTTACATTTCTTTCGTACTGTATCTGCACTGTGCTCTATAGTCTTGTTACATTACTTTCGTACTGTATCTGCACTGTGCTCTATAGTCTTGTTGCATTACTTTCGCACTGTATCTGCACTGTGCTCTATAGTCTTGTTACATTACTTTGGTAATGTATCTACACTGTGCTCTATAGTCTTGTTACATTACTTTCGTACTGTATCTGTACTCTGCTCTATAGGCTTGTAACATTACTTTCGTACTGTATCTGTAATGCGTTCTATAGTCTTGTTACATTACTTTCGTACTGTATTCTGTGCTCTATAGTCTTGTTACATTACTTTCGTTCTGTATCTGTTCTGTGCTCTATAGTCTTGTTACATTACTTTCGTTCTGTATCTGTACTGTGCTCTATAGTCTTGTTAGATTACTTTCGCACTGTATCTGCACTGTGCTCTATAGTCTCGTCACCTTACTTTCGTACTGTATCAGCACTGTCCTCTATAGTCTTGTTACATTCCTTTCGTACTGTATCTGCACTGTGCTCTATAGTCTTGTTACATTACTTTCGTACTGTATCTGCAGTGTGCTCTATAGTCTTGTTACATGACTTTCGTACTATATCTGTACTGTGCTTTATAGTCTCGGTACAATACTTTCGTACTGTATCTGTTCTGTGCTTTATAGTCTTGTTACATTACTTTCGTACTGTATATGCCATGTGCTCTTGTTGTCTTGTTGCATTGCTTTCGTGCTTTATCTGCACTTTGCTCCATAGTCCCGTTACATTACTTTCCACTGTATCTGCATTGTGTTCTTTAATCTCGTAACATTACTTTCGTACTGTATCTGCACTGTTCTTCATTGTCTTGTTACATTCTTTTCGCACTGTATTTGCACTCTGCTCTATAGTCTCATCACATTCCTTTCGTACTGTATCAGCACTGTGCTCTATAGTCTTGTTACATTACTTTCGCACTGTATCTGCATTGTGCTCAATAGTCTTGTTACATTACTTTCGTACTGTATCAGCACTGTGCTCTATAGTCTTGTTACATTACTTTCGCACTGTATCTGCACTGTGCTCTATAGTCTCGTAACATTACTTTCGTACTGTATCAGCACTGTGCTCTATAGTCTTGTTACATTACTTTCGCACTGTATCTGCACTGTGCTCTATAGTCTCGTAACATTACTTTCGTACTGTATCTGCACTGTGCTCTATAGTCTTGTTACATTACTTCCTTACCATATCTGCACTGTGCTCCATAGTCTTGTTACATTACTTTCGCACTGTATCTGCACTCTGCTCTATAGTCTCATCACATTACTTTCGTACTGTATCAGCACTGTGCTCTATAGTCTTGTTACATTACTTTCGCACTGTACCTGCACTGTGCTCTATAGTCTTGTTACATTACTTTCGTACTGTATTTGCACTGTGCGCTATAGTCTCATCACATTACTTTCATACTGTTTCAGCACTGTGCTCTATAGTCTTGTTACAGTACTTTCGCACTGTATCTGCACTGTGCTCTATAGTCTCGTCACATTACTTTCGTACTGTATCAGCACTGTGCTCTATAGTCTTGTTACAGTACTTTCGTACTGTATCAGCACTGTGCTCTATAGTCTTGTTACAGTACTTTCGTACTGTATCCCTACTGTGCTCTATAGTCTTCTTACATTACTTTCGCACTGTATTTGCTCTGTGTTCTATAGTCATGTTATATTTCTTTCGTACTGTATCTGTACTATACTCTATAGTCTTGTTACATTACTCTTGTGCTGTATCTGCCCTGTGCTCCATAGTCTTGTTACATTCCTTTCGCACTGTATCTGTACTGTGCTCTATAGTCTTGTTATATTACTTTTGCGCTGTATCTGTTCTGTGCTGTAAATCTTGTTATATTACTTTCGCACTGTATCTGCTGTGTCCTCTATATATAGTCTTGTTACATTACTCTCGCACTGTATCTGTACTGTGCTGTATAGTCTTATTACATTACTTTCACATTGAATCTGTATTGTGCTCTATAGTCTAGTTACATTACTTTCGCAATGTATCTGTACTGTGCTCTATAGTCTTGTTACATTACTTTCGTACTGCATCTGCACTGTGCTCTATAATCTTGTTACATTACTTTCGCACTGTATCTGTTCTGTGCTCTATAGTCTTGTTATATTACTTTTGCGCTGTATCTGTTCTGTGCTGTAAATCTTGTTATATTTCTTTCGTACTGTATCTGCTCTGTGCTCAAACGTCTTGTTACATTACTTTCGTACTGTAACTGTACTGTGGTCTATAGTCTTGTTACATTACTTTCGTACTGTATCTACACTGTGCTCTATAGTCTTGTTACATTACTTTCGTACTGTATCAGCACTGTGCTCTATAATCTTGTTACATTACTGTCGTACTGTATCTGCACTGTGCTCTATAGTCTTGTTACATTACTTTCGTACTGTATCTGTTCTGTGCTCTATAGTCTTGTTACATTACTTTCGTACTGTATCTGCTCTGTGCTCAAACGTCTTGTTACATTACTTTCGTACTGTAACTGTACTGTGGTCTATAGTCTTGTTACATTACTTTGGTACTGTATATGCACTCTGCTCTATAGTCTTGTTATATTACTTTCGTACTGTATCTACACTGTGCTCTTTAGTCTTGTTACATAACTGTCGTACTGTAACTGTTCTGTGGTCTATAGTCTTGTTACATTACTTTCGCACTGTATCAGCACTGTGCTCCATAGTCTTGTTACATAACTTTCGTACTGTATCTGCACTATGCTCTATAGTCTTCTTACATTACTTTCGTACTGTATCTGTACTGTGCTCTATAGTCTTGTTACATTACTTTCGTACTGTATCTGTACTGTGCTCTATAGTCTTCTTACATTACTTTCGTACTGTATCTGCACTGTGCTCTATAGTCTTGTTACATTACTTTCGCACTGTATGTGCCCTGTGCTCCATAGTCTTGTTACATTACTTTCGCACTCTATCTGCACTGTGCTCCATAGTCTTGTTACATTACTTTCATAATGTATCTGTTCTGTGCTGTATAGTCTTGTTACATTACTTTCGCACTGTATCTATACTTTGCTCTATAGTCTTGTTACATTACTTTCGCGCTGTATCTGCACTGTGCTCTACAGTCTTGTTACATTCGTACTGTATCTGTTCTGTGCTCTATGGTCTTGTTACATTACTTTCGTACTGTGTCTGTTCTGTGCTCTATTGTCTTGTTACATAACTTTCGTACTGCATCTACACTGTGCTGTATAGTCTTGTTACATAACTTTCGTACTGTATCTGCCCTGTGCTCCATAGTCTTGTTACATTACTTTCGCACTGTATCTGTTCTGTGTTCTATAGTCTTGTTATATTTCTTTCGTACTGTATCTGTACTATACTCTATAGTCTTGTTACATTACTCTCGTACTTTATCTGCCCTGTGCTCCATAGTCTTGTTACATTACTTTCGCACTGTGTCTGTTCTCTGCTCTATAGTCTTGTTATATTACTTTTGCGCTGTATCTGTTCTGTGCTGTAAATCTTGTTATATTACTTTCGCACTGTATCTGCTGTGTCCTCTATATATAGTCTTGTTACATTACTCTCGCACTGTATCTGTACTGTGCTGTATAGTCTTATTACATTTCTTTCACATTGAATCTGTATTGTGCTCTATAGTCTAGTTACATTACTTTCGCAATGTATCTGTACTGTGCTCTATAGTCTTGTTACATTACTTTCGTACTGTATCTGCACTGTGCTCTATAGTCTAGTTACATTACTTTCGCAATGTATCTGTACTGTGCTCTATAGTCTTGTTACATTATTTTCGTACTGCATCTGCACTGTGCTCTATAATCTTGTTACATTACTGTCGTACTGTATCTGCACTGTGCTCTATAATCTTGTTACATTACTTTCGCACTGTATCTGTTCTGTGCTCTATAGTCTTGTTATATTACTTTTGCGCTGTATCTGTTCTGTGCTGTAAATCTTGTTATATTTCTTTCGTACTGTATCTGCTCTGTGCTCAAACGTCTTGTTACATTACTTTCGTACTGTAACTGTACTGTGGTCTATAGTCTTGTTACATTACTTTCGTACTGTATCTACACTGTGCTCTATAGTCTTGTTACATTACTTTCGTACTGTATCAGCACTGTGCTCTATAATCTTGTTACATTACTGTCGTACTGTATCTGCACTGTGCTCTATAGTCTTGTTACATTACTTTCGTACTGTATCTGTTCTGTGCTCTATAGTCTTGTTACATTACTTTCGTACTGTATCTGCTCTGTGCTCAAACGTCTTGTTACATTACTTTCGTACTGTAACTGTACTGTGGTCTATAGTCTTGTTACATTACTTTGGTACTGTATATGCACTCTGCTCTATAGTCTTGTTATATTACTTTCGTACTGTATCTACACTGTGCTCTTTAGTCTTGTTACATAACTTTCGTACTGTAACTGTTCTGTGCTCTATAGTCTTGTTACATTACTTTCGCACTGTATCAGCACTGTGCTCCATAGTCTTGTTACATAACTTTCGTACTGTATCTGCACTATGCTCTATAGTCTTGTTACATTACTTTCGTACTGTATCTGTACTGTGCTCTATAGTCTTGTTACATTACTTTCGTACTGTATCTGTACTGTGCTCTATAGTCTTCTTACATTACTTTCGTACTGTATCTGCACTGTGCTCTATAGTCTTGTTACATTACTTTCGCACTGTATGTGCCCTGTGCTCCATAGTCTTGTTACATTACTTTCGCACTCTATCTGCACTGTGCTCCATAGTCTTGTTACATTACTTTCATAATGTATCTGTTCTGTGCTGTATAGTCTTGTTACATTACTTTCGCACTGTATCTATACTTTGCTCTATAGTCTTGTTACATTACTTTCGCGCTGTATCTGCACTGTGCTCTACAGTCTTGTTACATTCGTACTGTATCTGTTCTGTGCTCTATGGTCTTGTTACATTACTTTCGTACTGTGTCTGTTCTGTGCTCTATTGTCTTGTTACATAACTTTCGTACTGCATCTACACTGTGCTGTATAGTCTTGTTACATAACTTTCGTACTGTATCTGCCCTGTGCTCCATAGTCTTGTTACATTACTTTCGCACTGTATCTGTTCTGTGTTCTATAGTCTTGTTATATTTCTTTCGTACTGTATCTGTACTATACTCTATAGTCTTGTTACATTACTCTCGTACTTTATCTGCCCTGTGCTCCATAGTCTTGTTACATTACTTTCGCACTGTGTCTGTTCTCTGCTCTATAGTCTTGTTATATTACTTTTGCGCTGTATCTGTTCTGTGCTGTAAATCTTGTTATATTACTTTCGCACTGTATCTGCTGTGTCCTCTATATATAGTCTTGTTACATTACTCTCGCACTGTATCTGTACTGTGCTGTATAGTCTTATTACATTACTTTCACATTGAATCTGTATTGTGCTCTATAGTCTAGTTACATTACTTTCGCAATGTATCTGTACTGTGCTCTATAGTCTTGTTACATTACTTTCGTACTGTATCTGCACTGTGCTCTATAGTCTAGTTACATTACTTTCGCAATGTATCTGTACTGTGCTCTATAGTCTTGTTACATTATTTTCGTACTGCATCTGCACTGTGCTCTATAATCTTGTTACATTACTGTCGTACTGTATCTGCACTGTGGTCTATAGTCTTGTTACATTACTTTCGTACTGTATCTGTTCTATGCTCTATAGTCTTGTTACATTACTTTCGTACTGTATCTGTACTGTGCTCTATAATCTTGTTACATTACTTTCGTACTGCATCTGCACTGTGCTCTATAGTCTTGTTACAGTACTTTCGTACTGTATCTGCACTGTGCTCTATAGTCTTGTTACATTACTTTCGTACTGTATCTGTTCTATGCTCTATAGTCTTGTTACATTACTTTCGTACTGTATCTGTTCTGTGCTCTATAGTCTTGTTACATTACTTTCGTACTGTATCTGTACTGTGCTCTATAGTCTTGTTACATTACTTTCGTACTGTATCTGCTCTGTGCTCAAACGTCTTGTTACATTACTTTCGTATTGTAACTGTACTGTGCTCTATAGTCTTGTTACATTACTTTCGTACTGTATCTGTTCCGTGCTCTATAGTCTTGTTACATTGCTTTCGTACTGTATCTGTTCTGTGCTCTATAGTCTTGTTACATTACTTTCGTTCTGTATCTGTAATGTGCTCTATAGTCTTGTTACATTACTTTCGTACTGTATCTGTTCTGTGCTCTATAGTCTTGTTACATTGCTTTCGTACTGTATCTGTTCTGTGCTCTATAGTCTTGTTACATTACTTTCGTTCTGTATCTGTAATGTGCTCTATAGTCTTGTTACATTACTTTCGTACTGTATCTGTTCTGTGCTCTATAGTCTTGTTACATTACTTTCGTACTGTATCTGTACTGTGCTCTATAGTCTTGTTACAGTACTTTCGCACTGTATTCTGTGCTCTATAGTCTTGTTACATTACTTTCGTACTGTATCTGTACTGTGCTCTATAGTCTAGTTACATTACTTTCGCACTGTATTCTGTGCTCTATAGTCTTGTTACATTACTTTCGTACTGTTTCTACACTGTTTTCTGTAGTCTTGTTACATTACATTTATTTCTTATAATTGGAAGGTGCCATATCTGAGAGAACGAAGATATGCCATTGGATATTATCATACATTTTCCGTATTGACAACAACAAAGGAGTTTGTTTCCGAAAGTTCTTCAGCCATGACTATGTCAGTAGTTGGACAATTGGTAGATGTCGCTAGATGTAACTCTTCGGAAAATATTTATGAAGTTGTATTTATTTGCAGAGATTAATTGTTCCTGCAAAAGAGATGGAAGGCATGTTAACTAATGCTGTAGACGAACATTGGAAATTCTTACGAAATACTTTGACTCCAACATTCTCATCAGGCAAAATGAGACTAGTAAGTTAGACGTAAATTAGGCGTGAGTGGTCTGTACTAATCCATATTGATCTTGGTCTATCAGACTGGCTTTTCAACCCAGGGAGGTAATGTAATTAATTTCAGGTAATCTCTTCATGTACTTGTTTACGTCTCTCATTCAAAATGAATAATGGATTTAAAGGATATAAAGTCAAATCTCACCAGTAATAGCCTTGTAAATAATGGATATGGATTTCTGAAACGATTCTAAGTAAATACTTTTCATTAACGTTTTTTATCCCGACATGTAGTTTACTAATCTATAAACTTAGTATAAATATTTTCCATTTCAGATCCGTATTGAACACATTTAATATTAGTAGTATGTACTTTTCTCCATAGATGTCCCCTGCTGTCAATAGATGCTGTGAGTCACTTATTGAGAATATCAAGGATCAATCCAAAGATGGAGAACTACCAATTGATATGAAGGAGTCAGTGTCTTAAATAAGTATTCCGTTATGAAAAGTAATACCTACTGCAAAATATGTATCACATAAACATAATAATCCACGAATAGGCTAAACAGCATTATGGACGAAATAAACCAGTAAATTACATAGATTTGGAAAACATGAAGGGCTACCCGTTTATACATAACACCTTAATCATTATAATACTGAACAACTGAAATACTCGTTTGAATGAAATTAATTGGACAGCATGGAAAGATATGTACATTGTTGATCGTTCTGACAAATTGCTGGCAAAAACAAACACAAAGAAACAGTCTCAAAGAAACTAATGTAAAACATAACTCCCAAATAGACATAAACAACTTAGAGAATGAATGATTGAGTATATGATCTTTGGTAAATCCCCTGTCACACCTAAACGTTATCACAAGGTGTTCATCGGACGTCCTTGGCGTTCTTTAAAAATTACCTGAACGTGGTGAGAACGCGGGATTTAGTTTCCTGACTGGCATGATGATCACCCATCTGGAAATCATCGGCGGTCACAATGCCTCTGTGCAGCGACATTTCATGTTCTTATCCCGTTCATAAACCCCGTTTCGTTTGCGCGACGTTCTTTACGTTCGTACAGCTTTCGAGCTACACGGTACGACTTAAACACGTACGTGTGAAACATTATCCGGGCACGTTACATTTTGTTCACATTTGCATTTTTAGCAATAGGATTCTCAAAATCATGTCGCCATCGTGAACAGCAGATGAGTCAGTTAATGAATGTTCGTTTGAAAAAAGGGATATTGATATTATAGATGTATTTACATATATTTGCATTGATATTGTTCATATTGTACTAGGCACGTAGTGTGGGCGTATTACGGACTTCATATACGTGTTGGGGTCGCATTGTGGGCGTGCGTAATCTGGACATTCTTGGCAAGTGCTCGGATCAAAGCGGCAGTGACGTGGTGAGAACGTTGCAACAACGTATTTAGGTCGCCATAAGAACGGGGTAGGAACGGTATACACGTAGAAGAAGCGACGTTCTCGTCTATGCGCGTTCGTGTCGCTCTATCCGCTTTCGTTTCACTTTGCCGTTACGTCTTACCCGTTCGAGTTACATGTAAGTTGACTTATGGCACACAGTTCTACAATGCATAAGATGCAATTGTCATAGAAAAAAAAACCCATTAGCAGAAAAGTGCAGTATCACTGCTGTCTGCGGGAAAAGGTTTAAAACAAAAAATAATCTTGGTGTGACAAGTTCTGCTAGTTCCTGAAAACCTTTATAACATTTTCCCTTTCAAGACATTCGATATCGATCTCGCCTCAAACTTTCAGGGTTTCATATGCTCTGTTGTGAATTGCACCGTCATAGAACACCAATAAATTCGTATATTATGTTAAAATATATCATACCAACATCTTTGTACAAGATTGACTTTGTTCTACAGCAAACCAGTTTACGGTGGATAATTGATTGATTGATTATTGTTTTACGTCACTCCACGATTATTTCACGTATATGGAGAGGGCATCTCTCTGATACATTGCATAGAAATTTCTATCTTTTCAAAGGACCCATCCAAAGCATTGAGGGCTCTTTTACGTGCTACGCCTACCGTGATACGGTACCTCGGTTTTTACTGTATCATCCGAAAGACAGAACACCGGTGTCCCCAGCACGGGAATCGAACCCGGAACCTCTAGGTCACGAGTCGAGCACCTCATCCACTTGGCCACACTGGCTTAAGGTGGATAATAAGAGGGATGTGCATATGGTATCAAAGATGGTCGTTGGCTTAAATGGATCACTTTATTATATTATTAAAATAAGTTCAAACTTTAGTTAACATTAAGTTTGTACTTTTCAGAATATGCGGTAGTTTTACCATGGATGTCATTGCCTCCACTGGGTTTGGTATAGATGTCAACTCGCAGAAAGACCCTAATAACGAGTTTGTGAAGAATGCGAAGAAAGTATTCAACGTCAGTTTGTTTTCGCCTTTGATATTTTTACTGAGTATGTTGGTTACTTATATAATTAAAAAGAAAAAAATGTCATTTATTTGTGAATTATGATTGATAAATAACGAAACATGTTCTAGAGGAAATACTTTTCTGTGTATGATGAAAAATTGTATATACTAAGTAATTTACAATTATTATGTTCTTTTAAATTCATATTTTTTTCTGTTTCAGTACAATTTCCCTTCATCGTTAAGTTCCTGAACAAACTAGCACAGTTAAATATAATGAAAAGAACATTTCTGAAAATTTATGATTTCTTCAAATCTGTCACACTGTCTGTAATGAAGGATAGAAACGACGATCCATTGGTATATATTAGTACATAGTATGAAATATATATATATTTGTATGCATTTAGAATTTATTAAAGAACTGTTAATGTTCGTTTTATGAATGACATTTGATACATAATTCGCTCAATTGACCAAGAATATTTTCTAATTTGAAATTTGGCACCGTTCCATTTGTTCCCATTCCCATTTTAGTTTTTGTTTTGCTTTGTTTGTTGTTAGTTTGTTTGTTTGTTTTGGGTTTTTTTTTTTTTTTTTTTTTTTTTTTTTTTTTTTTTTTTTTTTTTTTGGGGGGGGGGGGTTGGGTTTTTGGGGGGAGGGGGTTTGGGGTTTTTTTTATTTTATTTTGTTTGTTTGTTTGATTTGTCTTCTCTCTAGTTATGATGGAATATTTGCAGAATGTGAAGTTAGGCGTAGGAGATAGTAGGATTACCACGTCTCATATACGTTAATCCGTCCCATACAGCATTAATTGTAAAAAAAAAACCCGATTAAACATAATACGTAATAATCTATTTTGATCATTCAGATACATTTGTTCGAGAGTACATGGAAAATGTATACTGTAACCTTTTCAGGGACGTCAAGATCTCCTACAACTCATGCTGAATTCTCACAGAGAGTCTTCAAATGAAAATGACGAGGCTAACATTACGGATAAGAAACACCAGGATGAACGGCATAAAAGAGGTTGGTCAGTAATGAGTGTGTTCGAAATGCTGAATTTATCAATATTTATAAATTTATTGGGTTTTTTTCAGCATTCATTACATACATGTTTATACTCATCTGTACTGCCTCTGTATTTTCAGTGTTTTTTAAAGTTCCAATATATTTTTATTATCGGTGTTTAAAGTACTAATATCTATTATTTCCATATGTATTTTTTTTTTGATACCAGATGATTGAAATATGTGAAATTTACAGTAAGCACATGCTGCTCTACAAAAGCGATCTAATAAACACACAATCAACGTATTATTTTGTGTGTATTTATTTGACAACGAATTTTTGTAGGATGATAAGAATTCAACATTGGCTGTTCACAGACGTACAACGAGGCTAAGGCTTTGTAAATGACCGACCGGATATCGGTGCATTTTAAGAATATTTGATATTGATATATTTTGATAGTGTTTCCAGTTTCATAATAGCCTTATCTTATTTCGATTATATTTTTACAATATCAGTGGCCAAATAAATTAATTTAGAGTGTGTGATGAATTAAATGTCCATGGACAATAAACAATCTATTTAAGATCATTTTCAATCGTTTTCATAACAAACAACAGGGCATATGATTGGCTAATCTTTTGTAGGAAGATCGGGACTACTAGTTCAAAGTATCAAGCGTTATATAAAGCTAAAATATAGATAGATCTTGCTGAAAAATGGTAATTCAACAAAGGTCGGTCTGGTTGTGGTAACAGGAATTACCTATCTTTGAGCAAAAGCTTACAGAACGGAAAACGAATAGTGTTTACTCCTTCGTCATTCGAGAGGCACAGCGTGTTATGATTATGAAGTTGGAAGTTATCTCTCTCTCTCTCTCTCTCTCTCTCTCTCTCTCTCTCTCTCTCTCTCTCTCTCGTTTTCCGAATAGAGAGAATGAAAATGCAAACTAACGTTAAACTTCGTATAGTACATGTATATAGGAGCCTTTCGGTGTCCAAAATCTTTTTCTTTTGCGAGGATTGCCACCAGACGGTGTCCTTCCATATATATATATATATATATATATATATATATATATGTATATATATATATATATATATATATATATATATATATATGTATGTTTTGCTAACCCCGCCCCACCCTTCAGTATTCGCGTCAATGTCTATAGATCCCTTACGTCCAGCCTCATTGACTTAGCAAGTCACGTTCTCGAGGAGGAGTTTTTTTTCATAAATACCCATGATTTTATATGGTATTATTAATATCTATTGGATGTGTCCTGTAGGTCTCACTATAGACGAAGTCACTGCCAATTCGTTCCTGTTCTTTATTGCTGGATACGATACTACAGCCAATACGATGTCCTTCATGGTATATAACTTGGCACTTCACCCAGAGTATCAGGAAAAATGTATAGATGAAATAGATAGAGTCCTTGGAAAGGTAATTCATTATAACAACAACAACAACAACAACAACAACAATAATATTATCATCATCATCGTTTTTATAATAATAATAATAATAATAATAATAATAATAATAACAGTAATAATAATAATAATAATAATAATAATAATAATAATAATAATAATCGTTATTATTATTATTATTATTATTATTATAATTATTATTATTATTATAATTATTATTATTATTATTATTATTATTATTATTATTCAGCCGTTTCCTTGGCATAACGTACATTAACGCATTTTCCGGGGTTTTTTTTATTATGGCCCCTGATCGATAGATCGGGGACATACTGTTTTGAACTGTCTGTCTCTTTGTTGTTTATTTGTCCATCTAACTGTCTGTCTGTCAGTTGTCAACTTTAACCTTCGCAATAACGTTTGAACCGTGAGTCTTTATATTTGGCATGCATACCCCAATAACAAAGCCCTATCAAATTACACCGAGGTAATTGACCTCGTGACATTGACCGTAGCCTCTGACCTACATGTATATTTGAAAAAAATTAACATTGGTTATTACTTTTACATCGTAAGAGGTAGGACTCTCATTTTTTTTTCTTTTCGTTATAACACATTATTAACACACGTTTCACTTCCTCGCGATAAAGCACTTTAATGACGAATTTAACCGTTTCTCCACACTTTAATGGAATAATCGTGTTCTGTTGCTGCTGCCTCCTAGCACTGTAATTATTTCAGAAATATAGTAACTTTGGATTACAAAATGTCGCAACCATGTGCCATACATATAATTTGCATATATCTCGGACATCGTTAAAATGATTTAATATACGTAATGAACAACAAGGTACCATTATGATAACGCCACGTGAGCATTAAATGGTACCTCTTTGCTGACAGTAAAATCAAAGCATGTTCGATACATTTTCTCTGATTTTGGTATCCATTAGTGATAATGTTTGATTACATGTACTTTCCGATGATGAAAATCTGCTGTCATGGACTCCGATGAGGTGGAAGACAATGTTGGCGATGGCGGCCTCGATGTTATTTCAAAAGGGCATCCTAACTTCAACCAGCTGGTCCAATGCATAATGTCTCTTGTACATTGTTACGCTGATATATGGACTCAAAAGTCTAATAAACCAAGTACTGCTCACACTTCTCCCGATATTTATCCGTCCAGACTCAAAAGTCTAATAAATATTTTATTATTTTCCACTTGGTTTTCATTTTCACTGATTTTGTATGTCCTCTGGTTTCACGATTTTCGGACTTATGGTTTGGATTTATCCATCATCTTTACACTGTTCACACTTCTCCCTATATTTATCCGTCCAGACTCGAAAGTCTAATAAAACAAGCACTGTTCACAAACCTCTCTATCTATGTATATCAGTCCAGGCTCAGAAGCAAGTACTGTTCACACTCCCCCCTATGTTTATCCGTCCTTAACAGGTATGAAGAACTACTTTCCGTGGTTTAAAAATATTTAAGTTTTTTGTTGCAAAGCTAACCATGAGGGAATCAGGACTACGAAATTGTCAGTGTTTTCTTACGAATTTCCTGCTCACTGGCTCAAATCTGCAATGTCTTTTTGTTTATAGTTTTATAGTCGAGAAACGTTATTTCTCTACCGACCACCAGGCATCATGATTAACGTATTTGGGAGTGGCTCTCTGATTGAAACTGTAAGAACATATTATCCTATCCATTTGCCATTTGTCTCTCAATCTGTCACTTTTCATTTCAGGAATTATTTTTTATTTACCTATGGAATCTGATCGCTTTTTAGTGAACTGATGTATCTTGACGTGTTACAGATTAAGTTTGCGTTTCGTATTTCGGTTTATTTATTTTTTTTTTTTTTATTTGTTAATAGACCTTGAGCTGCCATATACCCCTGTTCCCCCCCCCCCCCAGGGGGAATTTTCGAGGGTATATTTTTCTGAAAGCTTATTAAAAATGCTACAAAATGAGCCATGTTTGCACTCTGGCCGTTGGGGCTTTACCGAGTTATGGGGCAAAAACATCAGATTTTTATCAAAAATCGCTGAAAATTGGAAATTTTGAATAAAATGTAAACAACTCGATAAATTAAAAAATAAAAACATGTAATCTGATAGATCTTGATATGATCTATCAAATAAAAAAGGTTTCAGTACCATATCATGTATCAAATATGTGATTTTTGGGTTAAAATGTGCTATTTTTGCGAAATGAATAGATATTTTTCTTATTTTATTCCACTTCGTCTATCCGGCTTAGTGTAGGTCCAAATATTTGTTTTGATGGTTATGAAATGATAAAACAATGTCTAATCTATTTAATGATATTCCATTTACCCAGTCATGAATTATCGAAAAGGGATAATTTAAAATATTTTCCATTAAAGTGATGGCGATTATGAAAATTGCTGAAAATTGGAAATTTTGAATAAAATGTAAACAACTCAATAAATTCATGAAAAAAAAACATGTAATCTTATAGATTTTTATACGATCATTCCAATAAAAGAGGTTTCAGTACCATATCATGCATGAAAAATGTGATTTTTTTGGGTTAAATGTGCTATTTTTGCAAAAGTAATAGATTTTCCCCCTTATTTTATTCCATTTCGTCTATTCGGCTTAGTGTAGATCCAAATATTTGTTTTAATGGTTAAAGAATGATAAAACAATGTTTAATCTATCCATTGATATGCCATTTACCCAATCATAAAGTTTTGAAAAGGAATATTTAAAAATATTTTCCATTAAAGTGATGCCGATTATGAAAATCGCTGAAAATGGGAAAATCTGTATAAATCATTTATGCTTTATCATTTATGAGTTTTAAATGCATCATGTTATAGGAATTTCTATGCACTTTGCAAATACACAATTTGAAAGACACCCCATCCATCCCCTTTTCATTTATTGGCAACTGTGGCTTTGATAGAGGCATTTTGTTACCCATTTGGTAAGTGTTTGTTTAGTACCCTTCACCTTTATTGTTTCCTTGTCACAGAAAAGGCATTTGTTAGTTTGAAATAACAACGTGGCAGGAGATGAGAGTCTTTGTGGCTTTGAGGTATTAGGAGTGCTCTCATTCATCATATGAAGCAGAAGTTGATTTTTTTTCTACCCTGCTTATATTTGTGAAGTATTTCATATGAGAACATGTTTTGAAGTGTCTAATGTGTCTAGAATATTTAAGGAAATATGTTCTGATCTATCTTTAACGGAATCATACTTCAGTCTTTTGCTTGCCACGTCCTTTATCTTTTCAAAACCAGCTTCTGTAAGACTACCCACCTCTTAATGCAATGTATTATTAAAATGAACTATTCAAGTCCTACCTTACTTAACGGTAGAGGAACTTCAGAATTTTCATTTTTGCCTTAATTTCACTGGTTGTTCCATTCTAAGGGAACACGATTAAGTAAAAGTCATATAAAATATCTAATACAGGTATGTATTCAATAAAAATAGCTTTCCTTGCCTCTGCATTGATTAAAGATCTTTGCATTTAATGATCATTTAACAGACTGTGTGCTGAAATATCTGAGTTTTAACCATAGATGTTGCCATCGTTTCAGTTAATTCCAAAAAAGTGTACATCTATAACCCCATCTGCAATGGATATAAAGACAAAGATTAACAAAATTCTTGCACCTTTGTTAAAATTGGTTATTTCTCAGATGATTTTCCTGTTTTCTATGTTTTCTGTTTTTTGTTTGGGTTCTTTTTTTTGGGGGGGGGGGTGTTGTGGATGGGGTGCCTTTCAAATTGTGTATTTGCAAAATGCATAGAAATTCCTATAACATGATGCTTTAAACCTCATAAATGATAAAGCATAAATGATTTATAAAGATTTTCCCATTTTCAGCGATTTTCATAATCGGCATCACTTTAATGAAAATTAAATATCTAAATTTTTAAATATCCCTTTTCGATGATTCATGATTGGGTAAATGGGATATCATAAGATAGATTAGCCATCGTTTTATCATTCCATAACTATTAAAACAAATATTTGGATCTACACTAAGCCGGATACACGAAATGGAATAAAACAAGGAAAAAATCTATTAATTTTGCAAAAATAGCACATTTAACCCAAAAATCCACATTTTTCATGCATGATTTGGTACTGAAACCTCTTTTATTGGAAATATCATATAAAAATCTATAAGGTTACATGTTTTTTTTTCATGAATTTATTGAGTTGTTTACATTTTATTCAAAATTTCCAATTTTCAGTGATTTTCATAACTGGCATCACTTTAATAGAAAATATCTTTAAATATCCCTTTTTGATGATTCATGATTGGGTAAATGGCATATCATTAAATAGATTAGACATTGTTTTATCATTCCATAACCATTAAAACAAATATTTGGACCTACACTGAGCCGAATAGACGAAATGGAATAAAATGAGGGGGAAAATCTATTAATTTTGCAAAAATAGCACATTTTACCCCAAAATTCACATATTTGATACATGGTATGGTACTGAAACCTTTTTAGTTAGATAGATCATTTCAAGATCTATCAGATTACATTTTTATTCATGAATTTATCGAGTTGTTTACATTTTATTCAAAATTTCCAATTTTCACCGATTTTTGATAAAAATCTGATGTTTTTGCCCCATAACTCAGTAAAGCCCCAACGGCCAGAGTTGCAAACATTGCTTAAAATGTTTCCCAGAGAATGTACTTTAACAAAAGTGTTTCTGGATCATGGACTATAACCTTTAAGGTATCTTGTTTTATAAAGTTTCCAATCAATTTTGCATTTAAATTCCGTTTATCTATTACGGAACTTTCTTTCTTCTTCTTCTTCGTCTTCAAGTCAATGAAAATCCCGTTTTCTTGAATTTTTTTAAGTTTTAATTAAAGGTTTTTGGGGTATTTAATGAAATTATGTGCTCTGTTTTGTTTTTACGGAATTGTTGAACAAGTGTAAGTCTAGCTGAATTTTGTCAATGTTTGACTGAGTAATGACACTTTACGAATATAAATTCAAAAGAAATTCACTTCTGCGATGACAAAATTCTTGGTCTTAACTTATGAACAGTAAGAGATGGGATATTGATATTTGACACGTCTTTCTTGTGACATGGTCTTTCACTGTTGTTGATCTTGTGACATTTACCCTTGGCTTTAATCTGATTTCCAAAAACATTTGTAATAACTTAAGAACAATTAAAAATAGGGCTTTAATATTTCAAGCGTCTCGTAACAAGACTTTTCACTCAGTATCAGTTGTTATGCCTTCGGATTGACAGATCGGGGGCATACTGCTATTAACCCGTCTGTGTCGGTGTTTGATTTTCTGTTTATGTACCTGTGACCTTGACTTTTAGCTTTGAAATATTTTCAAAAACATTTTGTCTTGAGCTAATAAATAGAGCTTTAATATTTCAGGTGTGCATTTTTTGTGACAAAACCTTTCAGTGGGTACCATATTTTTGACATTGTGACCCCGACCTTGAGCTTTGATCTGCTTTTCATAAACTTTAGCATGGGTAATAACTTATGAACAGTTAAAAATAGGACTTCGGTATTTCAAATGTCTATTCATTGTGACATGCCATTTACTGGGTACCAAAATTGTTGACCTCGTAAACTTGACCTCGAATTTGCTTTTCAGAAACTTTAACCTTGATCACAACATATGATCAGAAAGAGTCAGAGCAAAATATTTAAGTGTGTATTCCATGTAACAGAAATTGTCACTTGGTACCAAAAGTTTGACCATGTAATCTTGGCCTTGAGCTTTGACATGCTCTTCAGAAGCGTTGACCTTGTTTATATTAATTTACGAACAGTAAGAGATAAAGGTTTCATATTTTGCATCTATTCTTCTTGTGAACAAAACTTAATTAGGTACCAAACGTTTTAATCTTGTAACGTTGACCTTTGGCTTTTACCTGCTTTTCAAAAACTTCAACTTTTAGAAAAATTATAAACCTTAAAATGTATAGCTTTGATATTTTACATATTTTGGTGAAAAAACCTTTTCATATCTAAACCATAAGTTAGTTCCATGTCACCTTGACCATGAATTTTATGTTCTCTCATCTATCATAGTTAACATGCAAATAACATCATAATGTTAAGCTACACTTTTTTCTGACAATCACTGTTGATATTGTGACATCGTTAATGTTTATTCATTTTTTTCCAAATCTTATTCTCACGCTTATCATTGGTTTGCATTTACAAATTATAATCTTTCCCATGAGCTATGTAGTCTTCCAACAACCTTTGTTTCATTTACATACAGAGGAATGTTGGAAACTGTTATCTTAATTTGAATTTAATGTTATTTGAATAATATTTCACAGAATTGTTGCCCAGGACCCAAGGGTGTGTCATGACCTTGAGCAATGTCATGTCTGCAAAATCAAGATCGCAATGCATATGATAGGTAAATCTTTTTCTGGGCCTTGAACCAAGGTCATATCTGCAAGGTCAATGTCACAATGCATATAATGGGCAAATCTTTGTCAATGTCAGAAAATTTTGTCTTATAAGTGAAAGTGCCCATTCCCACATAGCCGTTTTGGAATTTGTTGTGACCGGTAGGGGACAAGTATTGCTTCAGCAGAACTTAGAAATTTTCAAGAATTTTAAAGTTTTCCGGATTTTTTTTCTGCAGTCTTTAAAGGTATTGCAATAAAACTTTATGTCAACGAGGGTCAGTATCAGTTGGCATTTGGGTATGATTGCTTTGGTTCTGTCAGAGTTACGGCTGTTGAACTTAGAAATATTCAAGGAATTTAGATTTCCGAACTATTTTTCTGCAGTCTTTAAAGGTGTTGGATTAATACTTGACATATAACTTTATATCAATGAGGGTCAGTACCAGTTCGCATTTGGGTATGATTGCTTTGGGGCTGCCAGAGTTACGGCCCTTGAACTTAGAAATATTCAAGGAATTTAGTTTTCCGGATTTTTTTTCTGCAGTCTTTAAAGGTATTGCAATAAAACTTGGTATATAACTTTATGTCAACGAGGGTCAGTATCAGCTGGCATTTGGGTATGATTGCTTTGGTTCTGTCAGAGTTACGGCTGTTGAACTTAGAAATATTCAAGGAATTTAGTTTTCCGAACTATTTTTCTGCAGTCTTTAAAGGTGTTGGATTAATACTTGACATATAACTTTATATCAATGAGGGTCAGTACCAGTTCGCATTTGGGTATGATTGCTTTGGGGCTGCCAGAGTTACGGCCCTTGAACTTAGAAATATTCAAGGAATTTAGTTTTCCGGATTTTTTTTTCTGCAGTCTTTAAAGGTATTGCAATAAAACTTGGTATATAACTTTATGTCAACGAGGATCAGTATCAGCTGGCATTTGGGTATGATTGCTTTGGTTCTGTCAGAGTTACGGCTGTTGAACTTAGAAATATTCAAGGAATTTAGTTTTCCGAACTATTTTTCTGCAGTCTTTAAAGGTGTTGGATTAATACTTGACATATAACTTTATATCAATGAGGGTCAGTACCAGTTCGCATTTGGGTATGATTGCTTTGGTTCTGCCAGAGTTACGGCCCTTGAACTTAGAAATATTCAAGGAATTTAGTTTTCCGAACTTTTTTCTGCAGTCTTTAAAGGTGTTGGATTAAAACTTGGTATATAACTTTATATCAATGAGGGTCAGTGCCAGTTCGCATTTGGGTATGATTGCTTTGGATTTATTACAGTTATGCCCCTTGAACTTAGAAATTTTCAAAAATTTTACAGTTTTCCGGATTTCTTTATGCAGTGTTTCAAGGTATTGGATTAAAACTTGGCATATATATTTATATCAATGAGGGCCAGTTCCAGTTCGCATTTCGGTATAATTGCTTTGAGTTATGTCCCTTATTATATGAGTTATCTTCCTTTGTTTGGAGTTAATTTAAATATCCGTAATACTCAATCTCCTATCCTTGCGACGCCATATTTTATGGACATTTTCCAGCAATTTTTCTCAAGATATTGGATTTAAAACTTATATTCATTCAAATTGATCCTCTTCAAGCTAGGCGACGGGCGTATTATGCCACGCTAGACGTTGCTCTTGTTGTGTACATGTAGTTGTCCCTGCTTCAGGTTTATCCAGGTTTAAACAGTTGTTTATGAACACCACTTTTGAGACTGTACACCACGTGGAAAGTGGTGTCACATTTACTCATGTGTATTTTCAATTTTTGCCATAGTCTTTAGCATTGGAACAAAGAGATTAAGTATTAACGATTATAATAGTACATGTAATTTTATGTTTCACAAATTTTGGTGTTACCTGCAAAGATCATTGAAAAAACGAAAGTTTTGTATTGAGCCCCATTGCAGCCTTATGTAGGTTTGCAGATATATATATATATAGATTTCATTTTGCCCCAAAATTAGTTTTAAGCGTTTTGCAGCTCTCAATAAGTCATATTAGAAAAAAATATTGACCTGGTCATTATTTCACACATTTTTTGTCATTTTCTTGATTTATTCAGTTAGAAAATATCTATTGGAAGGATTATTTGGAAGTTTTATTTCAAAATTTCTTTTTATTTTATTTATTTATTCATTTCTTTATTTTAAATTTGATATAGGCCAGCTTTGTCATACTGAATGGAAGCGGTTCAATCCCACCAAAGGCATTTTGTGTGTGTTCATTTAACACGAAAACAAGATTTTAAGTATTATTTGAGGAAATAAATGTAAACAATTTTTTACTTTAAACTTTTTCACATTTTCTATACGCCAGTCATAGATTGGACGTATTATGGTATGGAGATGTCCGTCTGTCGGTATGTCTGTCCGTCCGCTATGGAAAGCAATAAATTTAGTAAAAGTCACTGATTTTTCATGAAACTTATACAAATGCTTAGATAATGTAGAGGTCTTTCGATTTTGAAAAAAAAATCTGTCTTGTCGTTACGGAGTTGTGGGACTTTTATTATTGTTTTTCATGGATAGAATTTTAGAGTTTCTATGGGACACTTATGCCACGCTAGGCGTTGCTTTAGTTGTATCATTGTTTTGAATCATTCAAAGTAGAGAAGCAATTTTATTATATATTTGGGCCTTCTGTTGCATAACCTACCATTACCTGGAACGGGGCAGAATACCACAAAAATCTTTTTCAAGAACAAATCTTTTACAAGAAGTTAAATGTATATTGTATTGAAGTAAGAAGATCTTCCATCTCGCGCTGTAAGTTTTTGTCAAGGAGTGGGACCAGATACTGTGACATGGCCTTCTATTCATGAACAGCGTGGATACTGCAAATCCGAAGTATATACATGTTTACCAATATAAAATCCAACACACTGACACTGACATACTGCAACTAGGTATTATTCAGCCATACGTGTCGAAACCAGTCAGTCATACACTTTTATTCCAGAAAACTAAATATATACATTACTTTCATAGGAATTAACCAGTGTATGTATATGGGAAAAATTAGACAACGCTCTTATGGCTGTTTACAACATTGTGAAATAACCGCATATGTATTGATAAATATTCGTGTTCCGCTATTCAGTTGAGCTGATGTTCTGAGTTTCTAAGTTTCAATTTCAACACTTTTGTTGAAACTATTTAATCAAAATATTTTATTTTATTTTCCGTAATGGTTTTTTAAGAGTATTTAGTTATGTAATAAAAATGTCCTTTGTATACATCACGTCTCGCCGGTAAGGACGTGACATTTAAGTTATCCCTTTGTATACATCACGTCTCGCCGGTAAGGACATGACATTTTAGTTTTCCCTTGGTATATCACGTCTCGCCGGTAAGGACGTGACATTTTAGTAATCCTTTTTTATACATCATGTCTGGCCTGTAAGGACGAAACATTTTCTTTATCCCTTTGTATACATCACGTCTCGCCGGTAAGGACGTGACATTTTAGTAATCCCTTTTTATACTTCACGTCTCGCCGGTAACGACGTGACATTTTCGTTATCCCTTTGTATACATCACGTCTCGCCGGTAAGGACGTGAAATTTTAGTTATCTCTTGTATACATCACGTCTCGCCGGTAAGGGCGTGGCATTTTCGTTATCCCTTTGTATACATCACGTCTCGCCGGTAAGGACGTGGCATTTTAGTGATCCCTTTTTATACATGACGTCTGGCCGGTAAGGACGTGACATTTTAGTTATCCCTTTGTATCCATCACGTCTCGCCGCTAAGGACGTGGCATTTTAGTTATCCCTTTGTATACATCACGTCTCGCCGGTAAGGACGTGACATTTTAGTTATCCCTTATATACATCACGTCTCGCCGGTAAGGACGTAAAATTTTAGTTATCCCTTTTTATACATCACCTCTGGCCGATAAGGGCGTGACATTTTGATTATCCCTTTGTATTGCTTTTTTGTATGAAATACATCATGCTTAATTAACTTTAGCTCGATGTTTGGAATAATGGTAAGCGGGTTCCAATAAAGAGCTAGTAGTAAAAAGTTATAACTTTCATTCCTGCAGCAAAGCGTTTCTTTACAATTTTCTCACTATTTAATATTATATTTCTAGGAAAAACCCAATTATGATAACGTGCTTAAACTGGATTATCTGGACAAATGCATGAACGAGACATTACGAATGTACGGTCCAGTCCCCGTGTAAGTATTCGTTTTATTCTACAGTTTCTTTTCTTCTTCGCGATAAGTATGATTGTCATTATATGTTAGGAGTTCAGAGCAATAACAGTCTGTGTTGGATTTATCATAGCGTCATAGAGCGCGATTTACCTTCATATTATTTGTCTCTGTGTATATTAAAGTTCTGTCTCCTATCAAGGAAAATACGTTATTTCCTGTCATAATTGTTCTCCTCGAATGCTAATCTTCGAGTCTCAGTAAGTCTTTAGTATGTTACCTTTATGTTCTTCAAACACTGATGCAGTAGATATATAGAGGGAGTAATATTTGATGTAGTATTAACATTCTCAGGTCTCAGGGACCATGTGGCTATGACTAGATTTGCAAATCAACTAATCAGATCCTAAGAATCTAATTAAAACAAAAATTAGATAAACTATAAGTGGTGTAATCGGAATCTAATGCGCCAATGTAGAGGAGAAAGGTTTGTGTTCCACGACGATGATGGAAAAGCCGTTGATAACAAAAGAAGGAAAAATAAATTTAAGACATTTATATGACATAACTCTCTACTGACATTTCTAGCAATCAGAAGAATTGAATAATACTGCAGTTTTGGTGTTGGTATACAATGTTTCGTTTAATGAACAACTCAGTAAATTGATAGCAGGCCTACTCTTTCACTCATCACAATCGTGTCATTCCGATGCATCAAGTTTCTTATAAATTTTCTCTGTCGCTTAGCAGCTCGGAAAAAAATGAGATTGGTGGATAAAGTTTGATGATGATGATGTTGATGATAATAATAATAATAATAATAATAATAATTGTTAGTATTATTAATGTTGTTGTTGTTGTAGTAGTAGTATTTGTAGTTGTTGTTGTTATTATTATCATCACCATCATCATAACAATAATAAGTACACTCTTCAAAGTTTTATTCTATTTACTTACACGACAAAGTTTTATTCTATTTACTTACACGACAGAACTAACCGTCAAGTTGATAATGATTGTGAAATAGAGGGTTACAAGATAAAGAAGGGTACCTTGCTAAGCTTCAGTATGTATGCGATTCATCACGATCCTGAGTATTGGCCAGAACCAGAGAAGTTTATACCAGAAAGGTAAGATTCTGTTCTCAGAAACTAAACTATCAATCTCTTTATATCGGTGTGGTCTCTCCCCTAGCCAGTTTTCATCCGAAACTAACAATACAGTAGCTTTTAACCCAGAAAACTGGCTCAGTATAAAGTAGATATTCCATCCTCAGAAATCTTTCCATTTCGCCAATTTTTTTTGGTGTATTTTCCCCACATATAGTAAGTTTTCACCCTTGGTCATTTTCCTTGCATGTCCATCTTATAACTTGCAGGAACAATTTTTCCCGTGTAGAAATGCTCTTAAGGGGACGAAAAATTAACTCTGACAGAGAGAGGGGGCGGATGCTGGCACTTTTTTGAAATGCATTTATCTGGCAAAAAAATAAAAATAAATATTTTGAACATTATGTATGGTAAATCGTCAAAAAATATACAAAACAAATTCTATTTGCTTCGCTTGCAGTCTAACGAATATTACATATTTACTGGGTCGCTTCACTCGCAAATCCTGACTTTATTGTACACTTTGAATCAAGTACAGATATTGAATACTTATGAAAATTTGGTTTTATTAGCAATCAACACCTCCACCCAAACAGATTTATCGTTGGTTAAAGGAGCATGGTCCGATTGAAGTCGGGAAAAGTATAAAAAATGGCAATCGATTGTTAGTATATTATCTAAGATGTGTAAAAAGTATCTTTACAAAATTCGATGTCGTTAACGAGATATGCCCGTTTTAAATTTGCAACATAACCAGGCCAACTTCTTGAATATTGATGAGATCGGTCAGAGGGAATCACGTGACAATGAAACTCGAACTTTACCCGATTCTAACATTTGTTCCACTTTTCTTTTTTGGCCTTTGAGACTGTGTATAGTTATTTTCTACCACACTTTTGCTTTTCTCGTGCTCGTTTTCCTCCATGTGAACCATTTTTGTTGTTGTTTTCTTTAGTGAATATCCGCGCACGCGCATGATTATGGGCGGATCATCGCCTTATTTGGGGAATAGATACCAGCCGAATTTAATTCGACTCAATTACCTTTATTCTACGAAAACATTGAGGGATTTTAATTTTAAATTTTGCAATTAACACAAAGTTTATAATTTATGTAATACAGGAAAAATAAGATATTGTCGTAATTTATCCTTTTCATGCTAAAGTTTTCCAGTCTCGGACTATGTCCCTTTAATGCATACAATTAATAAAAATTTCCTCAATTTTGAAAGTTATTTGAAGTAAAGTTGTAATGTTGGGACAGGAACCAAGGACGTGGGAGAAAAGGGACAGAAATGGCACAACCCTTCCCCCGACTTCCCCCTCAGCATAAGTTGTATAAGACCACCTTGCCGGCGTGGCCTAGTGGTATCGCGTCGGACTCCTGATCGGGAGGCCGGGGTTCGAGTCCCGCTCTGGTCATGCCTTTGTCATGTCTTTGGGATGAGACAGTAAAAACCGAGGCCCCGTGTCATGGTATGCATGGCACGTTAAAGATCCCTCACTGCCCGTTGCAAAGGCACGTTAAAGATCCCTCACTGTCCGTTGCGAAGGTCAAAATTTGTATGCCCCGCATCAGGCAGATGCCGTCACCATATACGTGAAATATTCGCGGTGTAACGTAAAACAAAAATCAATCAGTCACCTTACCGGTATCAAGAATGTTTTTGCTTCGGAAACTTTTAACATTTGCAAAAATCAGCCATTTTAAATACTATGTACATGTATTGATATTTACAGAGAGGACAAAGCCCTTCCCCTTCCCTCCCCCTACTTTTCAGCATAAGTTGTACAAGACCACCTTGTCGGTGATGCCTCTGCAGCAGCTCCTTTCCTCAAAATAAATTTTTGAAAGCTTGCATAAATTTTTATTTCTTTCTTCCTTTTTTGTTGTTTTTTTTTTCCTTTTTTTTTTTTTTGGGGGGGGGGGGGTTTACGTAGTTAGCTTATCTAATTAATCCTTTAGTATTATTTATTTATGTATCATTTCTTTCAGATTTTGTCCTCCACTTTTCAAGGCGCAGCTTAGCCGTTTGGAACCATCGGAAACTTTTAACATTTACAGAAATCATTTAAATCTATGTACATGTATTGATATTTACAAAAAAGTAATAAAAAGATCTTCCCACAGGTTTTCTCCAGAACAGAGAGAGAAACGCCACCCTTACGCATTTTTACCGTTTGGTCATGGTCCTAGAAGTTGTATTGGAACGAGACTTGCGTATTTGGAGGTCAAAGCTGCCATAGCAACAATATTGCAGAGTTACAGAATTGTGCGGTGTAACGAAACTGAGGTAAGACTATTTCTATGGTAAAAGTTTTGTGTCTCTACAATAATAAATACATGTGTATAGTGCAAAAATCTGTGAATATTCAGCAAAGCCTCTTTTAGTGCAACAAATGTACCCTAAACTTGATGAAAGCTTGGCATTATGCCGACACTGCCGCGAGTTTATTCATAAAAACCTGGGATTATCACGACACCGCCGAGTGGTTGTCGCGGTTCAGAGTGGTGTCATTCATAAAGTTTGGAATTTTTCGGACACCGTTGAGTGGTGGTCGCGGTTCAGAGTGGTGCCATTTATAAAGTTTGGGATTTTCCGGACACCGCCGAGTGATGGTCGCAGTTCAGAGCGATACCGATGATAAAGTTTTGGATTATCCCGACACTGCACAGTGGCGATCGCGGTTCAGAGCGATGCCATTTATAAAGTTTAGAATTATCTCGACACTTCCAAGTGGTGGTAGCGTTTCAGAGCGATGTCATTCAGACAACAATTAAACGCCTTTATAACTTGAGATATGTGCCAATTATCTATCTAATGACGTTACGAGATAAACAAAATATGAATTTCATCGAGTTAAAATTATCAACATTTTTCATTTTATTTGGCAAAAAACATAATTAGCATTCATTTGATATAAGATGTTTGCCTATTAAAATATGCATTTGCACGTTACAGGTTCCCATTACGTTTGATGTTATGTCAACGTTCCTCCGTGCTAAGAATGGAATTAAAGTTAAGGTAGAAAGGAAAAAGTAAAGATAGATTCATGCCATTTCACAGTGCCACATTGAAGGGATAATGATGTATATTTGTGTATTTTCATATCTAGCTTTCACTTTGCATTTTAATGACACGTGCTAACTTTAAAAATAACTACCATTTTCATATATCACCCCTACATGGTTTAATATATTGTTTCTACCCGGTGAAAATTAAATGACAGTCCCTTTGTTTTTAAAATACAAATACTAATGCAAATAAAGAGTTCCTTTGCCATACATGTATATATTTATATCATTTTTCTTTGTCTCATGTCTCCGTTTATAGATCCCGTATTAAGTAAGGGCTAAAGATCCCATGTAAAGTAAGGGCTAAAGAACCAATGTAAAGTAAGGGCTGAAGAACCCATGGAAGGTAAGGGCTAAAGATCCCATGTAAAGTAAGGGCTAAAGAATCCATGTACATGTAAAATAAGGGCTAAAGATCCCATGTAAAGTAAGGACTAAAGAACCCACGTAAAGACTAAAGGATACATGTATAGTAAGGGCTAAAGAACCCATGTAAAGTAAGGGCTAAAGATCCCATGTAAAGTAAGGGCTAAAGATCCCATGTAAAGTAAGGACTAAAGAACCCACGTAAAGACTAAAGGATACATGTATAGTAAGGGCTAAAGAACCCATGTAAAGTAAGGGCTAAAGATCCCATGTAAAGTAAGGGCTAAAGATCCCATGTAAAGTAAGGACTAAAGAACCCACGTAAAGACTAAAGGATCCATGTATAGTAAGGGCTAAAGAACCCATGTAAAGTAAGGGCTAAAGATCCCATGTAAAGTAAGGGCTAATGACCCCATATAAAGTAAGGGGTAAAGATCCCACGTAAAGTAAGGGCTAATGATTCCATGTAAAGTTAGGGCTAAAGATCCCATGTAAAGTAAGGGCTAATGACCCCATATAAAGTAAGGGGTAAAGATCCCACGTAAAGTAAGGGCTAATGATTCCATGTAAAATAAGGGCTAAAGAACCCATGTAAAATAAGGGCTTAAGAACCCATGTAAATTAGGAGATACACCTTCTTTTTCAGAATAATTTACAATAATATAGAATTAAATCAGTTTCTGCGTGTGCGCTTGTAACTTTACGTTTTCATATATCACCCCTACATGGTTTAATATATTGTTTCTACCCGGTGAAAATTAAATGACAGTCCCTTTGTTTTTAAAATACAAATACTAATGCAAATAAAGAGTTCCTTTGCCATACATGTATATATTTATATCATTTTTCTTTGTCTCATGTCTCCGTTTATAGATCCCGTATTAAGTAAGGGCTAAAGATCCCATGTAAAGTAAGGGCTAAAGAACCAATGTAAAGTAAGGGCTGAAGAACCCATGGAAGGTAAGGGCTAAAGATCCCATGTAAAGTAAGGGCTAAGGAACCCATGTACATGTAAAATAAGAGCTAAAGATCCCATGTAAAGTAAGGGCCAAAGAACCCATGTAAAATAAGGACTAAAGAACCCACGTAAAGACTAAAGGATCCATGTATAGTAAGGGCTAAAGAACCCATGTAAAGTAAGGGCTAAAGATCCCATGTAAAGTAAGGGCTAAAGATCCCATGTAAAGTAAGGACTAAAGAACCCACGTAAAGACTAAAGGATCCATGTATAGTAAGGGCTAAAGAACCCATGTAAAGTAAGGGCTAAAGATCCCATGTAAAGTAAGGGCTAATGACCCCATATAAAGTAAGGGGTAAAGATCCCACGTAAAGTTAGGGCTAATGATTCCATGTAAAATAAGGGCTAAAGAACCCATGTAAAATAAGGGCTTAAGAACCCATGTAAATTAGGAGATACTCCTTCTTTTTTAGAATAATTTACAATAATATAGAACTAAATCAGTTTCTGCGTGTGCGCTTGTAACTTTACGTTTATTGATTTAATTCAAGCTAGATGATGAGGTCTGAAATGTAAAGATGATGGATAAATCCAAAACACAAGTCCAAAAATTATAAAACCTTAGGACATACAAAATCAGTGAAAATGAAAAACAAATGGAAAATAACAAAATATGTCTACTTAAATAGCATATGTGAACCCCTGTGATGGAGTGAGATCAGGTGCCCGGGGAGAGTGAGCATCTTCTGCTTGCTAGCAACACCCGTCACATATACCCAGTAGAAAGAGTCAGATCGTGTAAATTCCATATGTATTTATATATGGAGAAGTCGAAGTAGGTAACCTTCTAGTATAGAAGGTGTCAAATCTGTGTAAAATGATCGGAATCGGTCTTAGTCCAGAATATCATTTAAAAGTCTAGATAACGAGATATCATATGGAGTAATAAGAGTCTCGTAACGATCATAGAATTTCCTCAGTGAAGTTGCTAGTCTAGCACATATATAACCCTGGTTGAGCAGCTTAACTGAAAGTCGCCTAGCCCTCAGAACAAAGTCACTGTAATTTGAACATGCTCTGGAATAACGTATTAACTGAGATATGAATACGCCGTATGCGGGCGATGATGGAATGTTGCTACTTATGAAAGGAAAGTTTGTGATAGCGAAATTGAAATCGTCACGTTTGTCATAGAGTGAGGTGTTCAATTGACCATTAATGTCGAAAGACACCATAATATCTAAATACGAAGTAGAATTACTACTTTCTGTGGTTTCTTTGACCTCAAGTTCACTTGGATAGATGATGCTAAGGTAATCCGCGAATGAAGGATTATTAATTGAAAGCAAGTCATCTATATATCTGTAAGTAAAATTGAAGCCAAGAGCCAATTGTTTTTTTCCTTGCGAAAGCAAAGACTGAATGAATTCAGCTTCGTATGAGTAAAGGAATATGTCAGCCAGAAGCGGAGTACAGTTAGTGCCCATTGGAATGCCGACAATTTGTTGAAAAACCTTACCTCCAAACACCACAAAAATATTATCGATAAGAAAGTTCAACATCTGGATGACAGCTATTTCAGTGTATTTATTTTTGGAATCAGAATTTTCCCTAACAAAGTAAGTTTTATCGTGGCCTATTACTATATATTTGAATTTGCGGCTTCCGTTTTTACTAGTAAATGCATTTTGAATAATTTCCGCTAATCTGTCTTTTAATTTCTGATGAGGGATCGTTGTGTAAAGAGTCGAAAAGTCAAAAGACTTGATAGAGTGAATTTTAGTCAAACTTTTTGATTTTAGACTTTCTAACAACACTTTTGAATTTTTAAGGATCCACATTTGATTAATACCACTTCTGGAATATACTGTTTCGCAATATCTATGAAGGCCAGATTTAATTTCTGATAATATTTTTGTGAGTAGCATCGATACAGATTTTGTGGAACACTTCGAGGAACCAGCGATAAAGCGTTGTTTGTAAGGATTTTTGTGCATTTTTGGAATGCAGTACAAATATGGAAGTTCTAAATTTAATTTATTTGAGTCAATACCAAACGTATTGAGGACAGATTTATGATTCTCGAGTACTTCCGAAACCGTAAAGTTCGTGAGAGTATAAGTAGGATTTCCTGGAGCTGAATTTAATCCTTATTCTTTCACTAGGCTGTCAAAGTAATATTTCTTACAAGTAAATGTATAATTATTGGATGCTTTATCTGCTAGTGTAATGATATAATGTTCTTATAAGGTAAGGAAGGTAAGTTCTCTGACAACATCAGGATCTTTAAAAATAGATTCGAATCTGGTGTTTACAGAACATTGTAATTTTTTAATTTTTGATCTTAGCAGTACTGCAATAGATTTTATCCATTCCGAAAGAGTGTCGATCTGTACTTCCTCTCTTTTTGCCCATCGTGTGGCATATTCCTCGCAGCAAGTTCCTCGTTTGAAGTGCACTTGAATTGAATTATGAATCGGTGAAGTCGTTTAAAGACTAAAGTGTGAAATAGTGTAAAATCAGTGTAAAAAGTAACTGATACATTGTTTCTACGAAACAAATAACTGCGCAACACGGTGGACACTCGTTGACCCTTGGAAAACAGAGTCGAGATCAGGTGTCTGAGTGGGAACTTTTCTAAGAGCTACACACTACCAAGTGAGTAAGTGTGACAGTAATATAAATACGAAAATAATTGATGGACTGTGACTGCAACACGAACAGCAACGGACGACACGTAGACAATCATGGATTCCTGTAAACGAGTGGAGATTTAGTATCCGGAGTATGGATCCACTGCCCGGCCAGCTACTTCCACCATGATCCACTGCCCGGACAGCTTATTCTACTATGAATATCCAGGATATACAAAAGACACAAAAAATACCTCACTGCATCGATACAATAAATGTGGACAAACAATGTACAGGATAAAACTTTTAAATTCAAACCATCAGACAGAGAGAGAGAGGGGGGGGGGGTTATTGATTTCGCTGATTTCTAATCTAAGCCGCTTCTGTACATCACTAGCACGTTCTAAATTTAAACGTGAACACCTTATATAGACATTCTTTGTGTTACGTCCGATGCAAGTCAACTGGGTCATCCCGTTAAGTGGTCTAACAGCATGTTCATGACAGGAAGAAAAATTGATCAAAACTTAAGCATGATCTGTGCAGATATGCAGATAACAATATAAATTGCCAATGTAAAATAACCCTGAATATATGAATTAGTTTGCAGTTGATTGATCTTGAAATTCAGGAAGTACTGAAAGTTGCTTATAACAAATCAGAATCATAAGAAGTAATATCTGACCACCAGACATGGATAATACGTTCCTTGCTGATATCTTATTCACAGCTGTGAATTTTTGTTTCATTTATAAAAGGAAAATAAAATCATTTTATGCGAATAATATGGTTCTGAAAGAGTTTTTACACGCACAATTAATTATATTCTGATTTTATTATTAAAACATTAAGTTAATTCATTCAGTAAATTCTTCTATGTAATATAATTTGTAGGCAAAATAAAGAAAACAATCATTA
The DNA here is from genome assembly GCA_035048485.1 of Pteria penguin. NCBI lineage: Eukaryota > Metazoa > Mollusca > Bivalvia > Pterioida > Pteriidae > Pteria > Pteria penguin. Next base: position 21,453,158 of record CM068580.1, on the reverse strand, counting down.
AATGCCAGAGTATGCAAATTCAAAGCATATATTCATTATTCATTTCAAACGTTACTCTTCCATGTCATTTGACCCTTAGTCTGACCAAAACAGGGTTTCTGATTACCTCTTTACGCAATTTGTCTTTATAGGCAATTTTTTTCATTCTTTGATTTGTGTTTAGAAATTTTTAATTTTGCCAATGAGAGAAGTGTTCTTCACTTCATCCTTTCCATCATATAATTAATTGAATTTTAATCAAGAATAGATAATAACACCACCGGAACAATTTGTATAAAAAGCTATCGTTAAAATCTATGCAAACCTCTTTTCGACATTATAATGCTTGGCAATGGATCCCGCAAAGTCCTACAGAGAGAAAGTTGATAAAACTTGGGTACAAAGAAAGAACAACCCATGAAGAGGTGCATATTGGAAGGTGAATGGTGTCCAAAATGTATTAGAGTTATGACCCTTGGAAGAGAATTTCTTAGATTTTTCTATGAAAATATCGTGTCTTCTCTACTCCTAAATCCCTTGGGGTTTTAATGAGAAAGAACACTGTATGAAGATGTGCATATTGGAAGGGGAATGCTGCCCAAAAACCTATACAAGAGTTATAACCCTTGGACGTAGATTTTTCTATGAAAGATACTCTGTCTTTGCAACTCCTCCTAACCCCTGAAACTTGGTGCAAAGAAAGATAACGAGATTATGAACATGTGCATATTGAATAGGATTTTTCACATCTCAAACTTTGTGCAATTGTAGTTGGTGTATTTTTAAAGCAGGGGAGGGGTGTCGATATCATGGGAAGTGATGGAAGATCAATTAGCATACAAAGATTTTGAGAAGAAGAAAACTGAACTATTTTACTAGAATCAAAAATCTAAATTTACCACAAGTAGATTAGATATTTAGTTGTAGTTTGTATGATATCTAGGATAAAATGCGGGCGTATTATGTGCCGATATGTGCGACAAATTTTTAATGACAGACATTTCTTTCGCTGTAGCGTGGGGTGGTATTTATCGTTAAATTCTAAGATACCGAAGAAAAGTCAACAAGGAACATCCATTCTACTAGACAAAATAGAGATATTGGCTATCACGGACCCCTGGAAGAACCAGGGGGTGGGATCAGATGCCATGGAAGAGTAAGTATCCCCTGTTGGCACATCACACCCGCCCTGATGCCATATTATTATTTCAGTTATTATAACTCGTGAGGTGGTTACGGTAAAATCGTAGTCACAAGCGATGTAAAGTAATAAGTAAACATGACAGGACAGTTATATTTTGACTTGAAAGTTTGGAATCTGTTTAAGATACTTTTGGTAATTCCTGTTAGCAGGGTCCAATGTGACAGAACACTGAGCGTTGCTAATATTATACAAACTAAACTAAACGAAAAATATCCTTTATGATTCTATATCAACAGGAATGCGAACCGCACGTTATTAATTGAAGTGAGACCAGATGCCGTGGAAGAGAGAGTGTCCTGCTTAAAAACACACCGGTTGCAAAAATCCTGAACAAACCTGTCCGACTAATACATATTTTCGAAACAGCTATTGTCAGAAAGGTAAAGCAGGTCAGGATGTGTGATCATATCTTAAAACGTGGGATATCATTTTGGAAAGACGAACCTCAAGCTGTATGCTATCCCTATATCGTGTAAGTTATGAAATGAAAATGCCATACACAGGACTCATGAGAGGAAAGTTGAATATTCAAACGTCGTCACGTTTATTAAAAAGTGAGGTGTATAATGAACCATAATCACTAACTGACGAAAGTTGTATCTTGTAGAAGAGCACAAAGATCCATATAAAACAGGTTTTTGCAGGATCCAGCCAATGCTCTTCCAAACATCTATCAGCCTTCCCTACAAAACTACTATCAGCAATTACGGAGAAACTTCATACGTACTCTCATGTAATATAAATGGTGTTAATCAGATTTAGATAATTAAAAAAAACACACAAAGGACTTATTGGAAAACTTAAGATATCAAAATTTGTGTACTGTTACATATAGAAAGCCTTCCGCATTTTAGCTCACCTGAGCCAGAGGCTCAGATCATTATTATGGTAAGGAATATTACTGTGGAAGAATTTTGTCAATATCTTAATTTTGGGATTTTTTATGAATTTTTTAACGGGGGGGGGTTATTTTGGCCATTTTTCACATTTTCAACTTTTTCTGCAAAACTGTTGGAAGGATTTTAATAAATCATGGTAGAAATAAATTACTTATGATCCCCTTCAAATTCTGTTGTTTTTGTCCAGACCTCTTTACAGGTGGCGCCACCACAGTCAAAAGTAGGTAACAAAAGAGTACCCTTCTTTGACAATATTCATCTTCATACTAGCTGTATACAGAGACATACAGAATGCATAGAAATGATATAAAGGGATGAGTGAAGACGTATTGTCATTTTGGTTCCCTTCCAAAATCAAATTTAAGAATTGTTTTTCGACATTTGTTTGGACTTGGTGATATCAATGCAGAAAAGTGTCATATTTCCTAGTTAATTGATAATGATGATTTCTTATGGACTATTGTGATCATAATTATGGTAACGAATGTTACTTTGAAAGAATTTTGTCAATATCTCAATTTTTTGATTTTTTATGAATTTGTAAGACTTTCAAATGAGGGCGTATAGGGACCATTCGTCACATTTTCAACTTCTGCTGTTATACCACACGACAGATTTTATTGAAACATGGTATACATGAAGTACTATAGGTCCTCTATCAATTTTGTACCTTTCATCCAAATTGGTCAACAGATAGTGCCACCATGTCTACAAACTAGGTCTCACAATGGTACATATACCACTTGGAATTAAGATATGGAGAGTAGTGGTTCAAATCAAGCTGTGGTCAAAAATTTTTTTCATTTCTGTACACATCTAAATAAGTTTTTAGATGTTTCTCAACACTCAACATATGCAATTAAGCCATTTTAAGTTGGATCTGGACAATATTTGAAACAATTGTTGTTCATGATCCAGATTTGAAATCAGTCAACAAAAGGCCCCACCACCTAAAGAAAATGACTTACTTGTTGTGCTGCATCACATCTTGCAGAGACAAAGCAAATGTTTAATATTAATACAACCTGAATGGATGTGCAAAAAATTGTTGTTTTTAATTCTGGTGTGAAGTAAAATTTGACATATTTTCAACATTTGTGTTGACTTAGTCACAGTAATGCAAAAATAAATGAATTCTTCCTTCCTGCATGACTGATCATCTAGTACACAGGTGAGCGACAAAGGCCCACTTGGGTCTCTTGTTCTATACTGTATTCCACTATACGTCATGTTGAATTGAAAAAACAGACCCTGTAAAATTATCAATTATTTTGGAAATATTTCTTTTCAACAGTATGTATCCAATGGAATTTTCCATCCTAATTTTTACGGTGATCTCGTATATATACTAAGGAAAGTAATAGGCTCCGATAACGTTATTTTATCATGTAATAAAATAGTCAAACGTCTCCTAAATAGACAATATGATATTGAGATCATCAAAAAGACTATAGGTCTTGTATTTGGCCCCTCTACAGCCTTATGCAGACTTTTACTTGAACGTTGCACGCTGACTAACAGGGCGGTGGGGACTATATGACGGGCCTTGTCCAAACCTCTTTCAGAGGAGACATGGTCCTGAACCTCGTCCCCTCTGACTGTTAGTCGGGACTCCTACAGATCTAGGGTCTTAGCTCGCTTTCAGACTGGCAGAGCACGGTTTATCATGTTGATGTCGCATATATTTTTATACCATTAAGTATTTTACAATACCTTACGTGTTTATATTTTTATGACCTCTCAATATGCGATACCTGTTGACCCTTGTTCTTTACATGGAGGATTATTTATAAATTTTTAAATGTGCGTCTTTTGATTGTTCTGCTGTTACGGTGAGTGAGAAGGTGGGCCCGTAAACCGGTTAACCACACCATTTGTTTGGCTTTTGTCAAATTAAATGACCGTCCTAAGTCGGTATCGTAATTGCACTACAATCAAATATTTTTGTAATGTGTTAAATGTTCTATTATATTATTTATATTCATGTATTGTATAGCTCCATGGTGACTTCTGCCACATAACTGAGCCGGTAACTCCTCTTTTTTCTTTTTTTTTTCCACATAATCAAGTTCACGCACATATAGATAGATTGTGTTCGGATATCAAGATATATATATTATATTCTAATTCGACAATCTCAAACGAAAATTGAGTATTTATTAAAAAAAACTCAACACTTCTATGGGAGATGTCTCTTGCCACGCAGAGCGTATTTATTAAATAAATACAATAACATCAATCGCGATCTTTTTCCCTAAAAGTCCAACATAAAATAACCACATGACACAGAATCTGAAATGAAAAGAAAATATGAGCACCCATTTATAATCATGAATTTACCCTTTTTTCTTAATAATGATAACAACAATAATTATATAGAAATTATTATTGTTAAAAAACAAAAAAAAAAGAACTTGCTGCGTGAGTGGCAAAGGCTCGAATGACCAACAGACCTCGTGCAATCTACACAAGCCTCACAGTATAACTATTGACCAATAGTATACTAGACACGTGACTTCATAACTTCTATTCGAACACTCCAATAATACGTTATTCGTAACGTTAATAACTACATTTATACTCTAATTCGACAATCTCAAACAAAAATAAAGTATTTATTAACAAAAAACTCAACTTTTCTATGGGAGATGCCTCTTGCCACGCAGAGCATATCGAATAACAAAGAACGGGAAAACAACAGAAATTCAATAAATTTAATCTTCAGAAACTCATAAACCTAAATTCTTAGAAACTGACAAAAGAGAATGAACGCCATCTACCGTGTTTTTTGAAAAGTTTGTCCATAACGCCCTCATTAGCAGCTGCTGTCGCAACCCCTGCTCTGAGCGAATAAAGTCCAAATTTAGAGGCATCTAAGCCTAAAGACGCAAGTATTTCAAAAATTCACGAACTTTAGTATAAGAAAGATGACCAGACTTTCTTTATATATAAACTTTAGAACGAGAACAAAAACTCAATTGTCATTTACATCAATATTGGCTAAAGAAATGTACTCTTGTAACATTTGAACAGGATAAGCTGAAGAATCTAGTTTGACAATTACTACATATATATTGGCCTTCTCTGTTTTGATCAGTTTTACTTTTTTCAATGAAGAGAGACATGTACAAGTCATAAAACTTCACATCACAAGATCTAATGTTCGCTAATTCTGAGAAACGAAGGAAGCCAGCATATGATAACAAGCACGTAGTCACAGTTCTTTTATCAAATAAATTAGAGGTGTGACCAAACTTTTCAACTAGTTTGTTAATTATTTCTGGAGTCACCGGTTCTTTTTTCATGAGGGGGTTTGATGTCATACGTTTCAAACCTTCACAAACGCTTTTAACTAGAAACGAATCACACGGATCAATTTCCCCTGCCAGTAGATGAGCCCATTTAATAGAGTTAACCGTTTGATCCAATTTAGAAGGTGAACATCCCCACTCCATGAGGGAAATCAAGTAAAGTGACGCCTGATAATCTGACGTAGGTAAAGGTTTGGAATCAAATGTACTGCATCATTTATACCAAATCTTGGAGCTGTAATTATAGGCTTTATAAGTACGTTTTGTTATTTTCCACTTGTTTTTCATTTTTACTGATTTTGTATGTCCTCTGGTTTCATGATTTTTAGACTTATGGTTTGGATTTATCCATCATCTTTACATTGTTTTTGAATTCAACAACACATCCGGCAATTTTGATGACAAGACCTTAAGTTGCGGGTAAGCCTCTGAACTTAATGTGGACCATTGTGCTGTATGGAAAACATCTGAAATACGTAAAGAATAAGATACTTTTAAATAATTAAGAATACTAAAGGTATCAATATTGATACACAGAATCAAATACTTCTGCAAGGTGAACCAATTTGTCAAACTACTAGTAACCAATAGTATGAAAAACATACATTGTGAAAAATTCACACTGCATACAAATATGCATACAAATACCTGAAATACGGAAACGGAATCAAATTTATAACGTGGAGTAAGCATCACTCAAAATATAATGCTGATTACATCTGGTACACCCTAAAATAGGAAATCAAATGAATAAATTGCTTCTTAAGGTGAAATCACCTTGATAACAGTCAACACTGTGTATAAATATTCAGCTTCTACACTGAAGTTCGGAAATCAATTCGGAAAATTCGGAGAAAGTATGAAAGAAAAAAGAGGAGTTACCGGCTCAGTTATGTGGCAGAAGTCATCATGGAGCTATACAATACATGAATATAAATAATATAATAGAACATTTAACACATTACAAAAATATTTGATTGTAGTGCAATTACGATACCGACTTAGAACGGTCATTTAATTTGACAAAAGCCAAACAAATGGTGTGGTTAACCGGTTTATGGGCCCACCTTCCCACTCACCGTAACAGCAGAACCAGCAAAAGACGTACATTTAAAAATTTATAAATAATCCTCCATGTAAAGAACAAGGGTCAACAGGTATCGCATATTGAGAGGTCATAAAAATATAAATACGTAAGGTATTGTAAAACACATAATGGTATAAAAATATATGCGACATCAACATGATAAACCGTGCTCTGCCAGTCTGAAAGCGAGCTAAGACCCTAGATCTGTAGGAGTCCCGACTAACAGTCAGAGGGGACGAGGTTCAGGACCATGTCTCCTCTGAAAGAGGTTTGGACAAGGCCCGTCATATAGTCCCCACCGCCCTGTTAGTCAGCGTGCAACGTTCAAGTAAAAGTCTGCATAAGGCTGTAGAGGGGCCAAATACAAGACCTATAGTCTTTTTGATGATCTCAATATCATATTGTCTATTTAGGAGACGTTTGACTATTTTATTACATGCTAAAATAACATTATCGGAGCCTTTTACTTTCCTTAGTTTATATACGAGATCACCGTAAAAATTAGGATGGGAAATTCCATTGGATACATACTGTTGAAAAGAAATATTTCCAAATTTAGATAGAAGTTCTGAATAAGATCTGAAGAATTTGCCGAATGTTATAATTTCTTAGATGAAACATATCACCAATAAACATATCACCTAAATAGGTAAATGCTGAATTTCTCAAATTCAGATAATCCGGATAGATACGGGATATTCGGGCCTGTAAAGCTTCATACCACTACAACTCGTTTGTATGGTAACAGCATCCAATTAAATTATCAGAGATATAAATTACCAGGTGATACGAAATCAGACGTTAAAAAACGACTTTTGGAAACCGAGCTCTACTGGATTAAAAAACTACAAACCCCATACCCTCTCGGTCTCAACGACCAAATATATCGACAAGGTAATATTTCTTCTCGTCAGAGTAAGATCAATATTTTTACATTAAGACATAAAACTATTAGAAAACGTAGGTCACATGGTCGTCGCCGTAATCGTAACATCAGAAAACGTAATCGTTTAAATAGATCATTAAACGATCTTCTATTTATCGCAAAAAATGATGGCCGTCATGAACTTTTGCATACACTATCCTCTATTCCGGTAAATAAATTGAAACCTATCCTGGACGAAGCTGATCTTCGAAGTTTACGCAATTCTGATTGATATAAACTCAATTTGATTATTTTATTCATGCTCTTAATGATTGGAAATACGAGATTTTAAGAATTGTCGATATCCGTATTAAGAACTTTACGGAAAATCCGCATTTAATTCAACAGCCTAATACATTGACGACAAATTCTATTAAAAAGAAGATAGCTGACTTACATTCTAAATATGTCTTTGTTCCCGCTGATAAAGCAGGTAATAACATAATAGTTGTTTGAAAACTATATTATATTGAAGTACTTAAAAACGAATTGAACTCCACTCATACATATGTGGAAAGCCCTACCTCAAAAGAGAGCACCTTGCACGATAACCTCATGACCATGTCCGACTTCTGATCTACCAACCATGTATTGGCTCCCAAAACTACATAAAAGTCCATATAAATCACGTTTCATATCTAATTCTAGCCACTGCTGTACTATGGTACTATCGAAACATATTACGTCTGCTCTAACTGCTATAAAAGATCATATTATCAAATATTGTGATGTCGCATTTCATAATAGTAACATCAATTACCTTTGGTCGATTAAAAATTCTCATGAAGTTATAGACAAATTTCTTTCGCTAAATTTCAAAGCGACTCAAATTTCTATATTTGATTTTTCTACACTTTATACATCTCTGCCTCATGATTTGATTAAAAGCAAGTTGCTGTCTCTTATACAATGGTGTTTTCACAGAGAATCTAAAACGTACATATGTACTTCCAATAACTCTGGATTCTTTTCCAACAAACAATATACTTCATATAAATACTGGACTTGCAAGGAATTATGTAAAGCACTAGCTTTTCTCATGAATAATATTTTTGTGCAATTTGATGGCAAGATATATCAACAAATAGTTGGGATTCCTATGGGTACTAACTGCGCGCCTGTGATAGCAGATTTATTTCTTTAATGTTATGAGAGGGATTTTATGGTTTCTATTCAAAAATCAAAACGTTTTGACCTCATTGACAAATTTAATAATACTTGCATATAAACTAAGTATATAAACTAAGGAAAGTAAAAGGCTCCGATAACGTTATTTTATCATGTAATAAAATAATCAAACGTCTTATAAATAGACAATATGATATTGAGATCATCAAAAAGACTATAGGTCTTGTATTTGGCCCCTCTACAGCCTTATGCAGACTTTTACTTGAACGTTGCACGCTGACTAACAGGGCGGTGGAGACTATATGACGGGCCTTGTCCAAACCTCTTTCAGAGGAGACATGGTCCTGAACCTCGTCCCCTCTGACTGTTAGTCGGGACTCCTACAGATCTAGGGTCTTAGCTCGCTTTCAGACTGGCAGAGCACGGTTTATCATGTTGATGTCGCATATATTTTTATACCATTAAGTATTTTACAATACCTTACGTGTTTATATTTTTATGACCTCTCAATATGCGATACCTGTTGACCCTTGTTCTTTACATGGAGGATTATTTATAAATTTTTAAATGTACGTCCTTTGATTGTTCTGCTGTTACGGTGAGTGGGAAGGTGGGCCCGTAAACCGGTTAACCACACCATTTGTTTGGCTTTTGTCAAATTAAATGACCGTCCTAAGTCGGTATCGTAATTGCACTACAATCAAATATTTTTGTAATGTGATATATGTTCTAGTATATTATTTATATTCATGTATTGTATAGCTCTATGGTGACTTCTGCCACATAACTGAGCCAGTAACTCCTCTTTTTTCTTGCAGATATCTGGATGACATTTTGGTTATCGACTACCCTGAATTCGAACAATTTATATCAGAAATATATCCACCAGAGTTCACAAATAAAGCTAATACTTGAGATAAATCTACACCTTTCTTAGAATTAAACAGCAAAATTATCAACCACCTAATATATACTAATATTTATGATAAACGTGAAGATTTTGGATTTGCTATTGTAAATTTCCCTTACTTGGATAGCGATGTCCCTCGACTCCCATCATATGGTATCTATATATCTCAATTAGTTCGATTTGCCAGAGGCTACACCGATGTTTTGGACTTTCATAAACGAAATTTACTAATTACTACTAAACTTTTAACTCAGGGTTACAGATATCACAAGCTAAGAAAACATTTGGCAAATTCTTCAGATCTTATTCAGAACTTCTATCTAAATTTGGAAATATTTCTTTTCAACAATATGTATCCAATGGAATTTCCCATCCTAATTTTTACGGTGACCTCGTATATAAACTAAGGAAAGTAAAAGGCTCCGATAACGCTATTTTATCATGTAATAAAATAGTCAAACGCCTTCTAAATAGAGAATATGATATTGAGATCATCAAAAAGACTATAGGTCTTGTATTTTGCCCCTCTACAGCCTTATGCAGACTTTTACTTGAACGTTGCACGTTGACTAACAGGGCGATGGGGACTATATGACGGGCCTTGTCCAAACCTCTTTCAGAGGAGATATGGTCCTGAACCTCGTCCCCTCTGACTGTTAGTCGGGACTCCTACAGATCTAGGGTTTTAGCTTCCATATATTTTTATAGCATTATGTGTTTTACAATACCTTATGTGTTTATATTTTTATTATCTCTCAATATGCGATACCTGTTGACCCTTGTTCTTTACATGGAGGATTATTTATAAAAGGCTAATATTATATTAAATGTACGTCCTTTGATTGTTCTGTTGTTACGGTGAGTGGGAAGGTGGGCGCGTAAACCGGTTAACCACACCATTTGTTTGGCTCTTGTCAAATTAAATGACCGTCCTAAGTCGGTATCGTAGTTGCACTACAATCAAATATTTTTGTAATGTGTTATATGTTCTAGTATATTATTTATATTCATGTATTGTATAGCTCCATGGTGACTTCTGGCACATATCTGAGCCAGTAACTCCTCTTTTTTCTTTCTGTAATATATGCTTTTAGGTCTATCATTTAATCAACCTTTACCTTCATGATTTTATTTACTTGTTTGTTTCACCACGGACATTGATATAGCATACTACATATTTCACTCAGGATATCAATTAGTAGATCGAGCAACGATGAAAATAAATTATTACACTGTGAGATTACAAGTGGTTTTATAAGACATAAATCTAATTGGAATAAGCTTTCTGTTTTGCCAATGTTTAATAATTCAGTCATAATTTTCTGTATTTTTTCTTTATAATTTAATTCAAATATTATTCAAGTCGACATTAAAAACTCTCCTTAAAAGTTTAAACTTAGTTTATCCCCACAGTAGATTCCATTCTTTACACATTTTGTCATCACTTAACATTTTATTTCCTATGCAAATGATTTGAGTTTTCTTCAAAATGTAACTTAGGACCTAAAATATTTTCGAACCATTTTATTGCTAAACCGATTTGATCCTGATTCTTCACTGCCAGTAGGGACGTATCGTCTGCGTTCTAAGATATGTTTTAATCTATCAACAGCTATTTCTTAATTCCCTAGTTTTAGGGTTATTTCCCTATATAATTGAAAAGATCTCTGTACATATATATATATATATGTGTAAATAAATCTGTTGATATCGGATAGCCCTGTCTACAGGTGCGATTTGTATTATAATCAATCACTATATCAACCAGTTCGGAACATTTCAGCTGTATGTCAGCAACTTTTTACTGAACAGTCATTCAGAATCCATAGCTTAGGTTGGTTGAAGAATTCTGTCGAAACAAGTCAAACATTTTTTAATTATACAAGGATGCATTGAAGTAATGCTCTTTGCTAAAACATACATTGTGAACGGTAATTATACAACTTGTTAACGTACATTGGAATACATATACAAACCTATATTCAGTTAATTTACTTCCACCAATAGGGGTATCATTATTCTCATTTAAAATACGTATAGGTGTAAAACTGTTAAGCGACATTGTTATCCATGATAGAAAGATAACTCTTGCTAGCTGCGATATACGACAAAATGGCAAACCCTGAATTGGTAAATGTCAATTTCATAATGAATATAGACCTCACGGGCAATTCAAACATAATCATCAGGAGTAATTGCAATGTACGTTCCTGTTATCGAATTGATATAACAAGGTTTCTGTATTACACGCAACCAAAGGCGAATAATCGTATCAAAGTTCTGATATTTAAACTAATTCTGTAGATATTTAGATGCAAGAATAAGCAAGACAAATCTGGCGTCTGGATCTCGTCCAATCCTCAGTATCATATAATCAAAATAATGTTCACTGCACAACGAACTGGCAAATAGAAGTGTGACAAAAGCCTTCTTAACGAACCTAAGTAGCAACTCAATGTTAGGTATTAAAAGAATTTAACAACAATGCAATGACCCATTAAATTGTTTGCACTTACCAAAAATCATCATCTAACATGCTGACTTCCTTATTTGATTTTAGTTGTTGTTTACTCATTTTCATAATAAACACGACTTTTACCAAATGTGTCAATGGTTCTACCGTTACCACTTAAAGTGACTACGAGTTCAAATAGCTCGAACAATTTTATGGCATAACGGCGGGTATGATCGTTCAAGAGAAGATGCCATGGCTGGTTGTGCGGGGATCCGTGATTACATATATATATATATTTATATATATATTTCCTATATATTTCCCATATATTTCCTAAATCTGAATGTTACCCAAGTTTCTACATCTGACGTTTGTACTTTTCATATCTCCCTATCACCCAATTTAAGTTGCTGTCCCTGTAACTCGGTTTTCCAACAGAGAAGCTAAGTCATCTATTTCTCTGTTTGGAGTATTATTCATATATATCTAAATGTGTGGAGTGACACTTGTCCCTTCAATTGACACTCCGATGTCCGTAACGCAACTGCATTACGATTGAATAAATTTGTTATGTCTATTTATGTACTTATTCTTGTTTGATCTACATCAATCAACAGATTATTTGGATTCCAACGACTAATAAGTGCGCAACACCTTTATAACAGAACAGGTTCCTTATTGATTGGAAATTATCTTCAAAATGAAAAATCCAAACATTCTAACCGTATTGACTTATTCACTGCTAAGTCAAGATATCTAAATGACATTTTAGTAATTGATAATTCTGATTCAAAGATATTTTATTGATTTTTCTCAATTTTAAATTTAATTAAACAAAGCAAATAAATAAAATATTGATGAGAAACCATTCTGAAGCAGGACATTTACATCAACATTATTATGCATATTAACATTAATGATAAACCTGATTACAATTTCCAATTGTAAATTTTTTGTAGATGGTAATGTTCCTAGATTCCTATCATGTTTTCATTTATTTTCATTACAGTCTTCTCCGATTACTTGCGAATTCAACGTGTAAGCGAGGACGTTGTCGATTGAAAGTTTAAGTTGTTCGATAAAATCTTGTATGAATAAAAGTTTAACGAAAACTGAGAACATACCATCTCTCAGCATTGGAAATATCAAGGCAGACTTAAATATAATACACAAAGATTACCTATAAGTGCCGGCAGACAAAACCTCAAATTAATATTTCTGTACAAGGATTACTATACAATTCCATTTCAAAGGTACTTCGAATAGACACAAATATTGGCAATCCTACTATATTCGCTCTTCAGATTCTATTAGAGTAATTCTTGAAAACCATATATCGATATGCAGTGTTTATATTGTATGTTCTAAAGATAGTGAGTTATGTTTACCTTACTTATATTGTATTCCTAAATTTCAAAACTTGGTACAAACAAAATTACATTACATGATACAGTAGGTACACCATCAAAGAGAAAACAAAGGACATCTGACAAAGCTGTATGTCACAAATCACCAAGGACATGCACTAAAACATGATAACAGTAGAATATACACGGAAAACGACATTACAAAAATATTAAATTCTGTTGCGGTTACAGGTAGACTTAGGACGGTCAATTGAAGTAACAAACGTCACCCAATTTGTGTGGTTAACCGATTTACGGGCGCCCAACTCCCCACTCATGGCAAAAGCAGCACAATCAAAGGACACACATTTAGAAATTTACAAATAATCCCCATTATAGAGAACTAGGATCAACAGGTTTCTCAAGAAAAGAGGTCATAAAAATTTTTAACACACGAAAATTTTATAGAATAATGTTGCTATCAAAAATATGTAAGCAACATCAACATAAGTAAATCGTGCATTGTCCGTCTGTAAGGGAGCTGAGGTCCTTGATCAATAGGAGTCCCGACTAACAGTCAGAGGGTACGAGAATCATGACCTTGTCTCCTCTGAAAAGGTTTGGACAAGACCCGTCATAAAGTCCCCAACGCCCTGTTAGTCAGCGTCAAGCACTCAAGCCAAAGGAATATAGAGGGACACAAAACAAGAACTATGATTTTAGCGATGATCTCGGAGTCATACTGTCGATGTCGAAGGCGTTTAATAATTTTAGAACCCGCCGATGTGAAATTATCGGAACCTTTGACCCACCTTAGTTTGTACACTAGATCACCGTAGAAATTGGGATGGCGAATTCCGCTGGATACGTATTGTTGAATAGTCACATTTCCGAATTTAGATGAAATGTCTTAATAAGATCTATAAAATTTACTAAAAGTTTTTCGAACTTTATGATATCTATAACTCTGAGTAAGAGGTTAAAAAGTAATCTGAGAATTTTTTGCCGTGAAAATCCAAAACGTTAGAGAAGACTCTAGCGAACCGAACCAATTGACTATCATAAATACCATATGAGTCTGGGGACATCACCATGTAGATAAGGAAATTTACAATAGGAAAGTCGTCACATTTATCATATATGTTGGTATGAATATTGTCGTTAAAAATTTTAATATTTATGTCCAGAAAGGTGTTTCCTGGTTGAAGCATTGGCTTTGTTTAATTGAAGTTCAGATGGATAAATGTCAGTAATATAGTTTTCAAAGTCAGTGTTATCGATAACTAAAATATCATCAAGATATCTAGAGGTGTCATTGAACATTTCAATAAGGTCGAAACGTTTAGAGATTTGAATAGAATGCATAAAGTCTCTCTCATAGCAGCATAAAAATAAATGTGCTATAAGGGGAGCGCTATTAGTGCCCATAGGAATCATAATAATCTGTTAATCAGTCTTGCCATTAAACTGTACATAAATATTATCCATCAGAAATGTGATGGCATTACACAACTCAGTACAAGTCCAATATTTATAATTATCATATTGTTTGTTAGAGAAAAATCCAGATGTAACTGAAGTACAGAGGTATGATTTAGACTCTCTATTGAAATACCAGTGTATGAGAGACAACAATTTGGTTTTGATTAATTCATGGTGTAGAAATGTACAGTGTCGAAAAAATCAAAAGTAGAAACGTTATTTGCCTCAAAATTTCTCAAATGGAAGTACTCTGATAAAATCTACTTGAGAAGTGGTCTTAATCAATTTTCGATATTGAAAAATTCCAAGGACCATTTGAAAACTAAAATTTCAGAATTTCTAAACGGTGAAATATATAACGTCTTATGACTTTTATACTCTTACACAACTGCATCTCACCTTATACTGAAAACTTAAGACTCTTTAGCTTTTTTAAAATAATCGTTTCTTCACAAAGAAGGGTTCCCGCAAATATTAATATATCCTGTTATCTTAATCTAGACGCATATTTTGTTAAACATTACCGTGATTTTGTTTAAATACTCTAAAGATATAAAAACATGCTCGTATTGACTATAGATATGTTGTATTTGGCAGTCAAGTATTCCAATAAAATATCGATATTCTAATGGGTACTAGTTGTGCACTTTTGCGAAGCTGAATTTATGCAAAGGATTTTGTGTCAACATGATAAAGAGAGTACACAAGACATCTGACCTAACTATGTGACAAAGGTTGCCACGGATAAGCACAACATATATGAATAATGATAAAAGAATTATTCATTTGAACTGCAACAGTGGTAGGGACAGGACAGTCAACTGCCATTCTACAATTGTGGACATCTGCTTCACAGACTCATCTTCCCACTCATCATAGAAGCAGTACAATCAGACAATACACATTTAAAATTTATTTTAAAACATCCTCCATATAAAAAATAGGGATCAATAAATTACTCAAGTTGAGAGGTTATAAATATATAAACACGAATATTATGAAGCAAATTGAGATATCACATATATAGAGTAACATAGACATAATAGAAAAAGGGAAAGACATCTGACAGAGGGCAGAAGATACCAAGGAGATGTACAATAAAACTTGGTAACAAGTAATGCAATACATGCAATGGCATAACAAATTTATTGATTGTACGACAGATGCCTTTGCCGATGTAGGACGGTGAACTGAGTGACAAATGGTACTCAACTGGTTTGGGTAACCGGTTTATATATATAAACAAAATTTTAAAACTTAGAAAAAAATCACATTCTCAATATAATTCCGTAAGCGCATCCGCTTTATGCAAACTCTTCAGACGGAATATCTAAGTAATAGTTAAACTATGACGGCATGTTGTTTTCACGTCATGTTGACTATGAAAAGTTTCTTTCGGAATGTTATTTTAGTAAAACGATTAAGACTCGGCTTCAGAAGTTTTATGAAATAGTCTTCCTTTGATCTTCCTAGGCTTTCGTTATCATTCCGTATTTTGTAGAAAGGACAAATTCTAAATTTTCCTTTGTACGTGATGTACCTGAGTTTCGCTGTTTTGGATGCAAGCTCAACATGGGGTTTTCCGTATTGACGAATGTTGTTTATGTACTCAGACCCTGTCAATAAGCTTGCCAGTTTGACCTATGTAAATTTCATTACATCCGGGGCACGTTGCACTGTAAATCAAAGAAAGGGACTTACACTTCATACTTTCATTAGGTATTAGAATTCCTCCATTATATCACAAGTCCCGCACCTGGCATCACCGCATTTGGTTACTTTGTTTTCTTTTGAATGGTAAATTGTGCTTTTGTTAATAGTTTTTTCAAGTTTGGTGATTCATTAATCAGTCACTTTATGTTGCTTGATTATTCTAATATGGGAAAAATCTTTTTGGCGAGTTTAGGATGTTGTGTAGTCACAAAGGGATATTATTATAGTTCACGTTGGTTCTTTCCCGTTATATATATATATATATATATATATATATATATATATATATATATATATATATATATATATATATATATATATATATATATATATATATATATATATATACAGTATACACGACTTCATTCTATCCGGCCTTTAACTTTTTTCATTGATGATGAACGTTTTATCCAAATCAAGGGAATATATATGAACACTAATGGTAATATAGAGTAAGATTATGATATCAAAAATATATAGAGCCGCATCGACGTGATGTACCTGAGTTTCCCTGTTTTGGATGCAAGCTCAGCGGTCTGTAGGAGTCTCGAGACTAACAGTCAGATGGGACGAGGTTCAGGACCATGTTTTCTTTGAAAAAAGAACTGTACTCTGCCAGCCTGAAACAGAGTTAACGTTCCTGATTTATAAGAGCTCCTCTTTCTCTTTCTCTCTCTCTGAAAAGTTTTACATAAGGCTCGCCAGAGAGTTCCAATCGTCCTGTAATTAGTGCCCGCTTAAAGAAAAGTCTGCATGCGGCTGTAGAATGGCCCCTGTATACGACATTTCAGAGCCATATTGTCGATATCAAAGGCGTTCAACCTTTTTTTAACCTGATGAAGAAATTTATTAAGAAACCCCTTGGCTTGTATGTTAGATCTCAGCGTAGAATTTTGATTGAGAGAATTTGCTGACAAGGGAGTTGTCCGATTAAGATAAAAGATCTGAATGATTTTTCAAATGCTCCAAAAGCGTTTCGACACTTATGGTATCTGTTACCTTGTGTCAAAACCTTTTGTTTTCGGTGGTAAAGTCATATAAGTAATTTGTCAGAACTGTAAAAGGACGTCATTATACATGATTCAAAGTATATCACATTCTGAAAGTGAGGAAATTATACAACATTCTTTGTATCGACCGTATAACTTCATCAATGCCGATTTTATGCGTTCAATTTTGCAGCTTTGTGCGAGTTATTTATTTGTTACTTGCTTAGCCTTGAAACAAAATACTCAGGAGAATGATATGTTCTTGCATTGCGTAAAAATTGTGAAATCAATACGTAATTGGTAGACGAGGATGGGTTTTTACTACTCAAGAAATGAAAACTGTTGATATGAAATTTGGAATCATCACGTATCATATCATAAAGGCAGGTGTGGAACTGACTATCCCTACCGGTAAAGAAGAGTTGGTTTGGGTATGAAGCAGACGTGATGCTGTTTGTCGTGTCCGGTGTTATATAGTAGCCTTTCCTCCTAGCCAGTTTCTCCCCGGAAAACTAGCTATATAGTAGCCATAGCCAGTTTTCCCCTTCATGTTCTCCTTCCAGCTATCCAGATTCACTTCATATTTTGTAGGAATGATCCTTAAGTGTTGCAAAGCTGTAAAATGACGCACTTTTTAATAGATAGAACGAATAGCTTCTTATGACCAGAATTTAAATCAATTTGAAAGTCTCTCTAAAATTATCTTTTTAAAATGTGAAATAGAATATAAGACTAGTGATAGCGCGTTTTTGCACGATACGTTAACACCTACTTAATAATTATTGCGCGTATATCAATGGAATATGAGAGCTCTTCGATTGATTAGTAGTTGATCCTATAGATCTTACCATATACCTCACCTTTGACGGCTATTGAGAGGGATGATGGTGAGGTTAGGTAAGGTATTTCGTTAGATCTTTCGGACTAATTGGTTATGAGCTCTTGAAAAATGCGAGTTTCTGTTACTTTGGCGATCCATAAGTTTTAAGTATCGAAAATTACATTCAATGCGCGCAATTAGACTGACATGATTTGGGGGACTTATTACATGGACCTAGACAGTAATCTTACTTGAATTAAAAGGTCATCGTTTTTGAAGGACAAACTTAGTTAAGGATACAATAGGTCAAGTTGCCCGTTAATGTAATGTAAATAATCCCATAATTCATTGGCCTATTACATGTCTCCCAAAAGATGATTAACATGTTGGTCAAATTAACCTTGTAAATACCCTAGAGCTCACGTTGACAATGTAGGTCATGCTTACCTGGTTCCGGCGCCATAAACTGAGAAAATACTTATGTCATAATTTCATATTCTTCTGTTCAACAATGAATAAATGAGTTAAGTAAATCATTCTGCATAAAAATCTATTCGACTGTTTGATAATGGAATAAATTAAAATGAAATAATTGACTTCAGTATTTTCGCACTTTATGGCGCCGGACCCTATTACAGATGGTAACTGTAGGCCAAGGTAACACTAACTGTAAGATTGTCTTTTGAATGTCATTATGATCTTATTGACCTTGTTCAGATGCCTAAAGATCCCGTCACGGTGGCATTGGTCACGATGACTCACTCCATTAACTGAAGTCCAATCCTGGTTGAAGACGAACGTGACCTTTGAGGTGAGAAAAACTCTCTCGATAACTGTGGTCTAGTGCAGTACGTAATTTCCTGGTCATTATTATACATTTACTTCCCATGAGGTCAACATGGTCAATTGAAGGACCCAAGGTTTGGCGATTGGCAACCTGGTACATGACACTAAAGGTCAATGAAACCTTGAATGACATGTTAACCTTGAACATGATACTAGAGGTCAAGGTAACTTTGAATGACATGCTAATCTGGTACATGA
The DNA here is from genome assembly GCA_035048485.1 of Pteria penguin. Classification (NCBI taxonomy): domain Eukaryota; kingdom Metazoa; phylum Mollusca; class Bivalvia; order Pterioida; family Pteriidae; genus Pteria; species Pteria penguin. The sequence goes on along the minus strand of CM068580.1, from coordinate 21,433,866 downwards.
CACTAGAGGTCAAGGTAACATTGAATGACATGTTAACCTGCTATATGAAACTTGTCGTCAAGGTAACATTGAACGCCATGTTAACCTGATATATGACACAAGAGGTCAAGGTAACATTGAATGACATGTTAACATGTTATATAACACTAGAGGTCAAGGTAACCTTTAATGACATGTTGACTTGGTACATGACACTAGAGGTCAAGGTAAACTTGACTGACATGTTAACCTGGTACATGCCACTAGAGGTTATATCATTTATGAATTATAAATGTGGTGGAAGTATACAAGCTAAAACTGGCTTAACAGGACAAATAACTCTGAATACTACAGCCAATCCAGCAGGCACACCGATGTTTTTTTCTAACGTTGAAACAACATTGATACGACATTTAGAATGAAAGTTGTGACAACTAAACTTTTTAAACGTCAAGTAATCGTCAGATATCAACGTTTAACCAACATTGTAGTCGTCCCTATCATCGTAAAGTTGCCATCATCATCAGAAAATAACGTTGATTAGACGTTAAAAAACGTTGGTGTGTATCAAATACATTGAAATCACACGGCTGATTTATTGATAAATATTTACATCTGCTTTAGTCTTTTTTACTTATCAAACATAGAGAAAGGTCATGGTTTTTTCATATAGAGCGTAGATAGCGCAAAGCAGCACGCCACATATCCAGCTCTCTTTCATACATTTTCTGCGCCTTCGAAGTTATACGGTGAATTAAAAGTGATATCCCTGGTCATTTATCAAATAAACTGATGTGTTATACATAGTAGAGAGATCTTGCATATTTTCGATGCATGTACATGAAAATATAAAAAAAAATGGTTGTGCAAAGACGTGAATATAAGTTTTGAATCGCATTTTGTCTTTGTTCACGGTCCAATATTTACACTCCCAAAGTATTCGCCTGCGATGAAGCATAGGGAAACTGGCAAATATTTTCCAATGAATGTCACTGGTCATGTGCCGGAAAGATTGAATCGACTTTTCCGACTATTTTAGGGGTAATTTATCGCTTTAGCATAAATATATGGATAGAAGTACACTTTATGTATTGATTGCTTCACGTGTCATTTTATTCCCTAATCAATACAAGAAAGTGTACTTCAATCCGGTAACTCCTCTTTTTTCTTTCAATCCATAATTGTAATTGCCTCGGAAAGAAGCACCGCATTACATTGTGTATGCAGTCATTTTGCATGGACCGTGAACAACGACAGAAAGCGATTCAGTACTTAAATATGATGTTAAACAGCAATCAACAAATGTAATAAACTTTAATGTATAAAAGAAGCCTACAATAAGCACACTGCAACCATACATGCGTGCCTCGAAATGTACGAAGCCGGTCGTCGACTACAGATCATCGGATCAGGCTATGGCGATTTAACATGTTTCATGTATAACTCTGATAGCAAGGAGCTCATGTCAAGATTAGTTTGCTAAATGGAATACCCTAAGCTACTCGTGATGTGGTACCCCTGACGCACTAAGTAGTAATTTGTATGACATGTACGAGATAATTATTAATCAACAGGGACGAAAGTACTCTCAAACTGTAACATGTCCAACTTGAACAAAAGTGATATATATAAGAATATATATAACAATTAGGGGAAAATCCTACTATTGGGGAAAATCTACTATATAGTCAGATTTCCAGAGGGAAAGGCTACTATACAACACCGGGATACATCTGACCGAGGTAATTCTGAAAGTTTGGATTATTTATGGACAGAACGCTGCCAATGTATCTCTATGTGAATTGAACTGAGATGAGAACTACTTTTACCTATAGAGTGCAATGGCTGAATGAAAGAGAAGACAGAAGACATCTGACCTAGCTGTACGATTCAAATCACTATGGACATGCATGCATATAAAATGATTATAATCAAATAAACACAGAAAACGATATTATAAAATTATTCGATTTTACTGTGGTTACGATACCGATTTAGCACGGTCAATTAAAGAGAAAACAGAAGACATCTGACAAAGCTGTATGACACAAATCACCAAGGACCTGCACACACAAAAATGATAATAGTAGAATGTACACCGATCATTACAAAAATATTCGATTGTGCTGCGGTTACGATAACGACTTATAACGGTCAATTGAAGTAACAAACGTAACTCAATTGATGTGGTTAGCCGGTTTACCCACTCACCGCAAAGCATAAACGTCACGCAATTGGTGTGTTGTACGGGCGCCCACTTTCCCACTCGCCGCAAAAGTAGTACAAACACACATCTCAAAATTTATAAATAATCTTCCATAAAGAGAACAAGGATCAACAGGTTTCTCAAGACGATAGGTCATAAAAATTATCACACGAAAAGTTTATGGAATAATATGCTAATATCAAAAATATGTAAGGCGACCGCAACATAAGTAGACCTTTCTTTGCCCGTTTGTAAGCGAGCTCAGACCCTTGATCTGCAGGAGTCCTGACTAACAGTCAGAAGAGACAAGGCTCAGGACGTTGTCCTCTGTGAAGAGGTTTTGACAAGGCAACGCTCAAGTAAATACGAAAATAACTGGTGTCACATGACTTTGGCACTAACAACAATGTACCACAGTAGACATTCACGGACCCCTGAAATTCAGAGGTGAGACCAGGTGCCCGGGAGGAATAAGCGTCTCCTATTTGGCTAGCCACACCCGCCGAGATTGCCCTGACATACAGACGAAACAATATAATTCAGCACTGTATATATACATAAATGTGAACAAAAGATGTGTAGAAAGTGCACAGCCACATAAGATCAGGAAAAAGTGTATAATAACACTTAAGTCAAACCCTCAAGTAAAAGTCTGTGGAGGGCTGTAGAGGGACCCGATACAAGACTTATGGTTCGAACTTCCTTCGTTTGTACACTATATCATCGTAGAATTTAGGATGGGAAATTCCGCTGGATACATATCATTCAAAAGTCAAATTTCCGAATTAAGATAAAATGTCTGAATAAGATATGTAAAATTTACAAAAAGGTTAAAAATGTTTATGATATTTGTAAACTTTAGTCAGAAGTTTGAAAGTAATGGAAGCAATCGAAACATGTAAAAATGCCTAGAGAACCATATGAACAGTGAAAATTTACAATAAAAAATAATACAAAGTCGTCACGTATATTATATATGTTTGTATAAATATTGTTGTTAGTAATCTTAATATTTAAGTTCAAAAATGGTGTTACCTTATCAGAAGTATTAGTTTTGTTTAATTGAGTTCAGGTTGATAACTGTTTGTAATATATTTTTCAAAATATGTTTATTAATTTCAAATTCAGGGTTATTGATAACTAAAATATCATCAAGGCATCTGGAGGTGTCATTGAACTTATCGATCAGGTCAAAACGTTTCGAGGCATGAAGTCCCTTTTATAACAATGTAAAAAATAAACCCGAGGGAAACCCACTTACTGCCCATAGGAATCTCAATAATTTGTTGATAAATCTTGTCATTAAATTGCGCATAAATATTATTCATCAAAACTGCGATGGCATTATATATCTCGGTACAAGTCCAATGAGTTTGTTTTCAGAAGTATATGTCTGTCAGAAAAGGTGCAAAACTGGTCTCCATTGCCATGCCGACAATCTGCTAGAAAATTTTTCCCGCAAAAATCAGGAAAATATTTTCTACAAGGAGATCCATCTTAATTACATCGTTTTTGTGCACTTATTGTTCGAATTATAGTACTCCATCAAAATACAAGGATTTTCACCACCTAAAACGAATTATTTATATCTACGGTTTCCATTTTTATAAATAAATGAATTGAGGCTGGAACCTAATCCGCTTACAAGTTTCTGGTGAGAAGTAGTTGTACACGGGATGGAAAAGTAACAGACGTAATGCTTGTGATATGAATGAACTTTTGGAGATTTGACATTGATCCAGTAATTCCTTTTAATTCTCAAGGACCAACATATGATTGACCCCGTGACATGCTGTAGCGCAATACGTCTGCAGACCTTCCTTAATATGTGTCGAATTTTGTTTTCTTTTGTTTTGTTCCAAACGACAATGGGTTTATGGATAGCGAACAACACATCTACTTCATGCCTAGATTTACTGTTGTCTGTGGATAAGGAAGGTCAATTACATATGAATGTTTGTTGTGGGGGTCAGGCGACTAAAGTTATTTTCACAGGACCACGACATCTAAAGAAATCTTCACTGCGGAAGTTCTGTGGTTGAACCAAGATGGACAGTATGAAGTTTCTAGATTGTTACATGATATTCTGGAATACGACCACACACAATGACGTGTATGTATGTATGTATGTATGTATGTATGTATATAACAACAACCTTTACTATTTAAGAATGTCGGATCAATCGTGGGTCAATGCAAGTCGCATATGAATACGAGTGGTCAAAAATAGAAACATAAGAAAGCGACAAACGACACTAAAATTAAGAATATTCCAATGTTCGAAATGTTCTTCCCCCTCCTCAGGACAAAACAATAAACACTTACATAAATAGAAATATGAAATAAGAAAATAAGAAATAAGATTATATATATATATATATATATATATATATATATATATATATATATATATATATATATATATATATATATATATATATACACAGAGTTGACATCCTTGGTTACAAGAAGGGCACCGGGTGGTAAATAACTGTTTGGTGTTTTATTAATGTATTCCGTAGTGTCTTTAATCATGAGATATGATGGTAGCTGCTCAACGTGTGAACGCAAATGGTGATCTAGGATCTCTGATATCTTTTCAGTGGGATGACCAAAAGCGTTGACGATGGGACGGCCTGGGATGCTTTCTTTGTGGATTTTAGGACGCAGATAAAATCGACCTAGCCCAAAGTTTTTAGGAGAGAGGTAATCTAAAGTGTCCTCATCAATCTGACCGCTCATCGCATCATTCGACCCGGATTGTTACTCAACAGCTTTTCAACATCATCCTCTACTGCATTAATAAAGGCTTCTATGGTTCCACATTTGCTGGGCCAGGTCCCGATGTACTCTTTTCTACAAAAGGGATTTGTCTCATACCGTAGCTATCAGATTGATCACCTTCCTCGATTTCTGTATCAGAATCTTCTTTGTCTATGGTACCTCGCTATTTGTTACGTCGACTGAAGTATTCCATCAAACGGAGACGTCGAAAGACAGCGCGGACAACCTTCCTAACTCCCTCGTTAAGAGCTGTTCAATATTTATGCAATGGGTATAGCATGCTTGAATGAGATGGTCATTGCTTCCAGACATCTGGTCTTATTCCATTCGGGATTCGCAATTGTTCTCGCTGGAACCATCATGACCGAATTCGCAGTGTTTAGCTGGATATTGAATACCTGATATCGCATAAAGCTCTTTCAATTTTATACTACTAATTATATAAGTAGGATGTTTAGGTAAGGATTAAAATCCAAGTTTTTTTCAGAACACTGAAGCAGTATGTATTGCAGAAAATAAGTGGTCGTATTCACAAAAATTGGTAAGTTTTAATCTAAGGATTACTCTTAAAACTGACGTAAGATTTCTCTTAGGTAATATTCATGAAAGCTCTCCTAAGATCACTCTTAAACTTACGATCGCGGAAACGACAAATCATTTAAGAACTATCTTAGGATTATCCTAAGTGTGAAACAGCCCTAGCAACGACTATTTATATCTATTTTCACTTTCGTTTTAGTGATATATGACTTTTGTTTTCAGTGGCGGATTCAGAAAGAGGTGCTGGGACGTTGGACCCCTAAATCGTCTATGCATCAGACTAGTATAGTCCAATAATGGTACTCGACTTGCCGTGTCATTTTGACAAAATTTATGGCTTTAACCCTGACCCTTCCCTTTCCTGACTGAAAACAATTGGTAAATCGTAATGTTTTTTCTAAAATCTCAGCCTGTAGATGATTCATGTCTTTTAGAGAACTGTCCACAACAAGTAATGTACATGAGACTGAGAAGAGATACAGTGGTATATTTTGCAATGCAGTTGATCGAGTCCGATATATTCGAAAATCAGGTCTGATTGAGCTGTATGACAAAATCCATCACGGGTACATGAAAAAATAAATAACACAAAGTGCATCGATTATCTCTGCAGCTCATGTGCTCACCCTCCCCCTTAGCGGTCTCCAGATCCCTCGCCTGGCTTCAGCCCTCTAAAATCAAAAGTTGGATCCGCCTCTGGTTTTCGTATATAGCAAATATGGGGTGCTCCTATGAAGCAGAAATTTCCCATATTAATACATGACCATGACTTTTTTAGTTTTTAACTTTGACTTAGATATCCTGTAGAAAAGAAAATAAAGTTCAACTTGTTTGTATGATGGAATTAATTTTTGTACAAGAACTTACATAGATCATGATGTCAGAAGGTCAAGGTAATCTTTAAATTGCACGGAGATATCTATTACATGATATGACTACTGTAGTGAACCTATACCTCTGAATACCTTCGTCATTAACTTAATGATGACGAACTTATTCAGAGGTATAGATGATTACGATCATGCAAGGGATTTAAAATATCCCGAAAAAATAAGATCTTTCTACAATGTCAATTTGCAAACAAAGTATACAGAGGTTCATAGCAACAACCATGTTTACGATTAAAATTGACTTACGACAGCGCTGAAAGTGACCCGTAAGAGTATCTCATAAACTTAAGAGTGGGTTGAAGCACCCGTAAACTTACGATTAAAATCGATCGTTAGTTTGTCATAGGACTTTTTGTGAATATGCACTTAATCTTAAGATCGGTCGTAAGAGCAATTTTACACTTACGACATTTTGGGAATACCACTAAATGTTTTAATGCCTTGTTGTCACGACAGATTACTAGTTCTCATGGAAATTGGAAAGTTCTCGGACAACAATAGGGTCACAGAAAATTGACACGTATCTAGTGTTGACAGAATTTTTAAGTCGACATATTTTACGGTTTTACTGTTAGAATACCCCTGATCGACTCAATCTATCCTAAAGTGTGTCCATACTCGACTTCCTCTTTCTTTCTCCACCGTCTTGCATACTCATTACATTATAATATCAAAGTTCTCGCGCCATGTAAATATGGCAGTTCCCTTATATTTCAGATTATGCAATAGATCTCTCAGTTGCTGGTTACAACGAGGAAGTACCGAAGGGTTAACCACATCTCGAAGTCTTTGGAATAAAAGATAATATCGTGTACATTGGCATATTCAGACGAATGCGAACCCCAGTTAAATTAAGATGAGACCAGGTGTCATGGAGGAATAAGTAGCTCCAGCGTGAATGGAACACTCGTTGCGAAAGTCATGCAACAACTATTCAAGTTCAGGAGGTAAATACATGAATATACATACAACATAACTGAAATTTCGGTGTCGGAAATGCCCGTGAATAAATGTCTGTATGTATATATATATATACATATAATGTCAAATCAACTATAGTCAAAAAGTTAAAATGGATAGTTTGTATGATCAGATCCCAAAACGTCGGATAAAATTTTTCAAAGGGGCATATGGAATTGCATTATAAACCCATATCAACAAAAGAAAATCTTCAATGACAATTTCAAACATACCTCAATTTACACGGCAATTTTTAAAATAAACGAATCACAAGCCGTGAAATCAGTCGCCTCAACCGTGAAGAAAATGTCTGATCTTTGTTTTAGGGTGTCAGTCAAGACGAATGACAATCTGCACGCTCGGTGTGTAGAGCATAAATGCAAATAACCAATCACTTGCTGTCTAAGCCGGTTAGAAGTCATTTTGACGTTCCTGTATGATTAAGACAAGGCCTAATGATATGGAAATACCAAAATAACTTTTAACCTATACCTATTCTTGTGAGAGTAGTTTGGTGGCAAGAAGCGTCTGTCGAAGGACGAAATCTTCGTGATTTAGAACAAGCCCTGGCGTAGGGTATGAGTTGTGAAACGAAGACGCCATATGCGGGAGAGGAAGGTATGTTGTTACTCAGGAAGGAGTGGTTGGTAATATTGAAATTGAAATCGTCACGTTTAGCATAAAAATATGTAACTAACGAACGGTCATCACTAATTGATAAAAGTATATCGAGGTGTAAAGCAGAAGATGCGCTTATGAATTGCCACATACATATAAACTCAGATGTAGAGAAATCAAGTAAGTGCATTTAAACTTCAAATACAACTGATTGTGTTTTACTATAGGAAATTTAGACGGTATTTGAAGTATGCAGACCTTTACTTCGAACGGATTTTGGCTCAGAATGCCGCTTGAATTCAAAGAGTCAATGCATTTATTTGCAAATTTGACTTTAAGAAACGGACGATCCTCTGTTACAGTATATTTAGTATATGTAACAGGTTTCAAAAATATGTCGGAAATTTGAAAAACTATATACTGAAGATGATACTCTGGCTTGTGAATTACTGAAATGTAAGTCATTTATAATATAAATTCAAGCAAAGTATATATATTATTGAATGAAAGGAATCATAAAATTGATTGATTGATTTTGTTTTACGTCACACCACGAATATTTCACGTATATGGTGACGGCATCTGCCTGATGCGGGGCATACAAATTTTGACCTTTGCAACGGACCCACCCGAAGCAGTGAGGGATCTTTAACGTGCCATGCATACCATGACACGGGGCCTCGGTTTTTACTGTCTCATCCGAAAGACAGGACACCGGCATGACCACAGCGGGACTCGAGCCCCGGCCTCCCGATCAGGAGTCCGGCGCGATACCAGTAGGCCACGCCGGTTTAGGAATCATAAAAAGAAAGTACAGTTTTGAATGAATGTAAAAAAGACTTAATCCTTGATTGACAAATGGTTCTTCGAAAGAGACATCACTTATCTCGAATTATTGTATTACCTTAACCCATCACTACCTGTTCTGTCGAACAACTAATACATTCACTCACTGGCACCTAGGACTGGTAAGCTCTTATGCTATCTATATGGTCAATATTCTTCCCGCTTTCTGCTGCGAAGGATGGTTTAAATGTTGTTTAGATTCAAAGAGTCAATGCTTTTATTTGCAAATTTGACTTTCAGAGAGAAACGATTCCCTGTTTTGTAAATTTTGGTATATGTTACAGTATTGAATAATCTAATGGAGGAGATATCCAAAATACTATTTTGGGGCCGATAACTTGGAGTGCCAGCATCGGTGAAATGCAAAGCCCATGTAAAATCATACAAGTCATGTAGCTTTTTCAGTTCAAGAGAGTCAGTGTCAATCAGCCAATATCTGACAATGACTTCTCAATGCGTTATACGACCTTTTACCGATTATAACTACGGTAACACCGAAGTCACTTAATCTGACCTCGAGTTATACTACGTTGCATAAACCCATGGCATCATGAAGGATGTGATCAGTAAACAGGGGAATCAGAGGCTGCACCGATGTTTTGAACTTTCATAAGCTAAATTTACAAATTACTACTAAACTTTTAACTCAGGGTTACAGATATCACAAGCTAAGAAAAACATTCGGCAAATCCTTCAGATCTTATTCAGAACTTCTATCTAAATTTGGAAATATTTCTTTTCAACAGTATGTATCCAATGGAATTTCCCATCCTAATTTTTACGGTGATCTCGTATATAAACTAAGGAAAGTAAAAGGCTCCGATAACGTTATTTTATCATGTAATAAAATAGTCAAACGTCTTCTAAATAGACGTTTTGACTTTCAGAGAGAAACGATTCCCTGTTTTGTAAATTTCTCTCCTCGCTCTCAGACGGACAGAGCACAGCTATCTTCTGTTAACTACACTATATTTGATACGATACTGTCTGTGATTTTAATTTTTAAAATATTTTAATACCCATTAGGGTTTTGCTTTCTATGTTGAGGGCAATTTATGATTTTCATTATATTTGACCTTGTTATTATCCTGGGTTTCTTTTTCTACTATGGGAAGGTGGGTCCCTTAACCACACTTTGTTTGAAGTCACATCAAATAACCGTCCTAAGTCGGTGCGACAAAAAATTCATGATCAAATATTTTTGTGATGTCTTATTTGTTTTTATTTTACCTTTTCTCTATGTATGACCAAAGCATATTTGACCAAAGCATATTTTGTCATGCAGAGTCGAATTTCTTGCCATTTTTATCAAATATTTTATACTAAGCGGGTTTATACTTTTAGGGTCTTATTAAGTTACCAAAGATTGTACAATTTACTGTTAATCGTTTTGTGTTCTTCTCTGTTTTATACCTGTATAAATAACATGGATATGAATACATATGCCGCCTTTATTTCATTCAAAAAAAGAAATTTATCATAAGGCATTTTAAACTACATTTGAAAATGAGCACACATTTAGAGAACACTTTACAACTGTAACAAAACTTCTGTATCTGTAGACAAAACTGATATTGGTTGTTTACCATTAATCGCATTGTTGTAAAACATGTTACTAAATCGATTCGAAATCATATCAATATTATCCAATGTAAAGATGATGGATAAATCCAAATCATAAGTCTTAAAATCATGAAACCAGAGGACATACAAAATCAGTGAAAATGAAAACCAAATGGAAAATAACAAAATATGTCTACTTGAAGAGCATATGTGAACCCCTATTATGGAGTGAGATCAAGTGCCCGGGGAGAGTGAGCATATCCAACTTGCTAGCAACACCCGTCACATATACCCAGTAGAAAGAGTCAAATTGTGTAAATTTCATATATTATATATATCTATAAATGGAGAAGTCAAAGTAGGTTACCTTCTAGTATAGAAGGTGTCAAATCTGTGTAAAATGATCGGTCTCAGTCCAGAATATTATTTAAAAGTCTGGTAAGATAAGATAAGTGTTGTCAAAACACAAAATTAAGTCACCACATTAAATAACATTATTGCAATTTTAAGGAAGTCTCTTTTGAAAGTAGATATTTTACAGTACGGTTCATATTTAACCAAAAAAAAAAATGTAAAAATAGAACTGGCACGGATACTCTAAGATATCATAGCGAGATTTTATATAAAAATTTTAAATAGATTTTGAGCTTCTTAATACAGAAGTTGAAACACAAAGAGCATCATATCAAACATAGACAATTAATCTAATATACAAATAGAAACGTATATACGTTATAATTTTGTGCAGCAGATGCGCATTTCAACAACTAATGTCTCTTCAATGATGTCTTGTATAGTTCCATGGTGACGTCTGCCACATAACTGAGCCAGTAACTCCTCTTTTTTCTTTCAATGATGTCCATGAATGAATGATTAGAATTCTTATAATATATAAATATTGGAAGAGCAGAGTTACAGCCGAAGTGACCGAAAAAATGTCTAAGTGATCTTCAAATATTAGACACCACACGACAAACTATATATTGTTTTTCTAAAATATCATATATTTCATTGTTCCAACAGCGGTAGACAATACAACATCTTATCATATATTTATCGTCTGCAGGGCTCTTTTATACATTTGCGAAATGATTTGCTGGAAATGAAATAAAGCAAAAAATTAACAGAGAAATTACTGTAGTACAAAAACTGGAGGCATTGTTGAATCAGAAACAGAATCAATCCGTTATTGTGATTTCTTGAGAGGTTATTGACTAGGATGAAGAATTTGAAACCATGGCTTGGAAGGTTCAAAACAAGGAAAACACAAGATACTACAACTAACATGACGGTCAAACGAACTTGTGCTTTAGAGAGAATGTTGAACTTTGGAGAATAGTATTTCTGTTCATGGAACCTAAATAGTCTAAAATGAAATCTTCTAATTGAAATAATTACACAGAAGCTGAGCACGCATACTGATATAAACGGCACAATGAATGTTACAGAGCTGTCAATATAAGTGATGACAGCAAGGAATTTAATATCATCCTCCTGGAAAACGCATACCGAAATTTCATTGTTCTTAGAATTGTCAATCTTGGTGGTAAAGAAACAGTGCGTGTAAAACAAAACGGCTACTATTGTTACGATCATGGTAGCAATTATCACTCTTCGTTTTGAACATAACTTTGGTCCTCTAAGTGGATGACATACAACAATGTATCGGTCTATCATAATCAATACCACGTACCACGCTGAAAGGAAGCTTGTCACGTATGCGATGTAAATAGAAACGATGCAAAAAGTATCATTGTATATATTCAGATCATCCAAACTGCCAATCCATCCAATAAGTAAGGCGAAGAGAAATGAAGTGTCGGATATGCTTAGTGAAGCCAAGTATATACAAGATGGATGATTACCAAATGACGTAAACGTGAAAACACGGAAAGATAAGGTGTTACCAATAATCCCAGTTATGGATATGAGTGGAATGGCGTACATGTAAAGAACATGAACGGCGTTATAAAATGATTGTTTGTCTTCTCGTTCCTGGTCCCCGAGTGTTTGATTGGTATCATTGTTTGACACGTTTAATACTGTAGACCATAAATACACTGTAGAGACTGAAGTTATATTTACCACTGCATTCCCATGATCATGGTGTGATTCCATCTTTGTTGTATATATCCTGAATTATAAATGTAATTAGACTTCAAAAGTACTGTTTAAACATGTCAATCAATATTAGAAACACTGAATTACACACAAGTATAGTAAATTTTGTAAATCGAATTGAAATAAAATATTTAAACTTTAATATACGTGAAATATGTCAAACAAGATTAGATGAAATATGTTTGAAAGAATCAAACCTCGCTCCTCGATAACCTCAATTATTGAATTTAAATTTGACAGTGATATATAAAATACTTACAGTATCCAAAAGGTTTCACTGCTAATGATCGAAGCCTGAAAATTTAAATAAATGTTTCTTCAAAATACAATTAAATGGAAAATTTCAAAATCAAAATTGTACACTTCAGGACGTCTACATCCCTTCTCAAAGGCCAGATGCAATAAAACATCATTCTATTTATCTTCCAGACATGTATTCCGTTTCTTATTTATACATGATAGTAATAATTCTGATCAAAACCATGTCCACTTCTTACAAACTGAAATGAACAATAAAGTATCATAACAGACCTGATGACATATTGAGAAAGGAACTATAACAGGGAAACGTTGTGTGTTAAAGACGACGCTAAGTAGCGTTTGCAACATTGTTGTTTAACCTACAAGTAGGAAACGTTTTTATGGTGTCACTGTTGGTTTTTCAGCAGGCTCACTAACGGATATTCTAATTTTCTCCCACTGGAATTCAAACTTAGATTGAATAAAGATGAAAAGATGTTACAGTGAGATTTCTTTGAGCGCCGGAAAAAATTACGTCATTCAAGGACAACGACAGGAATGTTTTATTACTAATTGCATCAATACAACTATATTAACATATACAACTCTGTTATTTATCAAAATATTTTCATCTAATAAAATGTAAAGCACATGTGCAATTTTATAGTTGCGGAACTGAGTCTAATATTACAATTTGAAATGACGCATTTTATCAAAATGACTGATAGTATTCTCAAGCCAATCGTGATTATTATCATTAAACAAAATATTTAAGAATTTGGCATGGCACTGGAAGAATCTTTAGTTTAAACAATATTTATTTCCAAATAAGCAGCATGTACAATGTATAGCAATATATAAATTAATTGGGATTTGGAAAAAAGTGGATCACTTATATTAATCCATCTCCCTGAATCTTTGTGAAGAAGAATCTTTGTGACTTACAGTATATATACAATACACTGTAAGTTCGAAATAATTGTGCATTGGTAACTTACTAATTTAGACGTAATTTTAATATCTTGTTTATGAATATATGTATGTATACAATATTTGTGAACAAAATTATGAATAAAATGGATTGAAGTTATGATATTAATTCTTACCTCGGAGGTATTGTTTTTTTTAAGATTCCAATGTTCCTTAAAAGTTCCAAAGAAATGAGCATTGAGTTACTGGAACCACAGGTAAATGTATTTGATTTTGTCGGAGGAATTACAATACGTTTTGTGACTTCATAAACTAAATCATTACAGTCAATTACATACTATTGTTCCTAGAGTCCTTTTGATTGGCCAACAAGCATAATAGAGGTGTGATGACTCTATGATGGATTCTTCTGCAAATCGATCGAAAAAAAAACTTGTCACGAAGGATAAAACAGCTTATGAAATATGACATTAGATTACATTGGGCATCAAAGACGTTTAACTATTTAATAAAAGGACGATGTGATGAATCAATATAAATAATTAACCTCTCCGCAATAGGAGCAGACTTGTTGAAGGCTTCAAATGATTGGTTTGCAGTGAAGGCTATACGAGATTTATTAATGTAAAGATGATGGATAAATCCAAAGCACAAGTCCAAAAATCATAAAACCAGAGGACATACAAATTCAGTGAAAATGAAGAACAAATGGAAAATAACAAAATATGTCTACTTTGAAGAGTGTATGTGAACCCCTGTGATGGAGTGAGATCAGGTGCCCGGGGAGAGTGAGCATCTCCTGCTTGCTAGCAACACCCGTCACATATACCCAGTAGAAAGAGTCAGATCGTGTAAATTCCATATGTATTTATATATGGAGAAGTCGAAGTAGGTAACCTTCTAGTATAGAAGGTATCAAATGATAACTTATAGTTACAGACTAACATTTCAAAGAATAATTTGAAATATTGAAGAAACGGTATAATTATTGATGTTTCAACTTCAATGCTGAAGTAATTTCCAGATAAAATTCTAATTTTTGTAAATGGTACATCTGAAAAAAAATCTGAGAAGGTTCCGTGTAAGGACGCCCTTATTCAGTTTCAAAAATGTGCCATTTTGCATTTTTAAATTTTTTTAAAAAGCTTAATGTGAAGACGTTAATGCGAGATAATACTGAGAATACTCACGATTAAACGTCTATTGAACCGCTTTTCCTCTTTACCATTGTATAAAACCTACGGCTTAAATATTCAAAGATTTGTTTCCTCTTTTGGAAGTACAAAATGCAATATTTGGGGTCCTGTGTTATTTAGTTTTTGTTTTCTTTTCCTTATGTTTTATTAATTCAGGCTTTTTAAATTTATCTATTAATTTATTTATATTATTTGTTTTTTAGTTTATTCTATCTGATTTTATTATTTTTTCATATATATGTATTTTTATTTTTCATTTTATTTATTTATTTATTTATTATTTAAAAAATTAACTTGACAATCAATTCCTGTTAAAGAATTAGAAAAATAGCTCAGTTCTATTTAACAAAAACAAATCTTCGCTTCCCAAAAATGTTGGTAGCGTAGTTATGTTCGGACCGAGTACAACTAGGTGGTTACCCAGTAAAATAAATTTAATGAAAATATTGTTGGGTTTTATAATGTACATGTAATATCCTAGAACTATCGTTCAGATTCACATTTCGATTTGATTTTACAAGAATGCGTGACATATATATATATATATATATATATATATATTTGACGTTTGAATTAATTAAAGCAAATGTGTTCCTTTATTTGATCGCATTCAATCTGTAATGATGCGGCTAATGGAACGCGTACTGTTTACTCCACGTTACAGTGGTTGTTACTATGACGTCAGAGAAAATATCGTTCATGAAACATTTTTCCCACTTGCGGAGTTTGCAATGCTCAAACATCACTAACTACACGAATACGATGGCCCATCGGTGACAGTTGTGATCTGTACGCGAACCACGTCTTACGGAAGTTTGGACTTTGTTCTATCATGTTTGATGAGTATGCAACAGGACCAGCAATCAAGGACACAGTACATTTACGCATAATTCATGGGATTATGTTGTGCATTTCAACGAGGCAACACTATGCAGGTCGAAAAAGGATACGTTTCTCATCAAATCAACAGAACAAGCAGAGGTTCGTCGATATGTTAGGAAACCATCTGGAGAGCAAACGCTGTAAGATTCATCAGATGCTGATCTTTTTCTATTGTTAAGACAGCAGTGGCAGTATCTGAATCCAGTTCCGTAGTTGTTGTTGGTTGAGGACACGCTTTTGGGATCACGGATGATGGAAAACAATCGAAAAGGATGTGAGGCGATAGGGAGATAACTTGACATATCGACTATAGTAACTTATTCACTTTAGTTTATTGTATATCTTTAGAGGCCAGCTTTTAAAAGGGAAAGCGGCGAGTGGTTATTTTACACCGTTATGATGGGTATGACCTAATTAACTTCCCGGTATTCGACTAAACTTTTTCAGCAAAATATCGAGTCGAATTTTGTTAAAATCGCCATTTAAATCTCAACTTTAATCAGATCTAGAAAAAGGTCACAGTCAACATGATTAAGACTTTCGTACCAACGGGAAAATCTTGTTACAGGGTACACACTTGCCAAATGTGAAAGCCTTACCTTGTACAATAGTTTTGGCCGATGTTAAAGTTGTTTAAATGACGAATGGACAGACAGACAGATGTACCTACGGACAGTTATAACTATAGGGCACATGGCAAGTGACCAGGCCGAAAACGTTTCATGTTATAAACTGAACTAACTTTATTTACGTTGTATGTGTCAAGAAATATGATTTAAATACTTTAGCATTCACCATTAAGGAAAGGGAGTTTGCATTGTGGGACTCGTAAAAAGTTCTTCGCGGAGGATTTGATTTAAATGCTGTCATATCCTTTTTCCTGATGTTATGTGGCAGTGGCACTTTCTATACAGTGTTTGTTAACATTCGTGTATATATACAGTTTTTAGTTATATTTGTTTGTAAGGGCGGGTGTGGCTAGCCAAACAGGAGATGCTCATTCTTCCCGGTCACTTTGTCTCACTTCTGAATTACAGGGGTCCGTGATTCCACTGTGTTAAATTGTTAATAGTGCCATTGTTATGTGTTACCAGTTACTTTCGTATTTTACATTAATTCCACACATTCCCTGTGCAGAATGCAGCTCATAAAAATTCCGCGCGGAGGGATTGACTTAAGTGTTATTATACCCTTTTTTCCTGATGTTATATGGCAGTGACACTTTCTACACAGTGTTTGTTCACATTCATGTATATATATACACTGCTGAAACATATTGGTTTCGTCTGTATGTAAGGGCATTCACGGCGGGTGTGGCTAGCCAAACTGGAGACGCTCACCCCTCTCGGGCACTTGGTCTTACCGATGAAATTGGGGGGTTCATGAATGTCCACTGTGAAGCATTGCTATTAATGCCATAATAATGTGACAACAGTTACATTCGTATTTTACATCAACTACCGCCTTTCTCCAATTTATAGCGAATGTTATTCAAAATCGCTGTTTGTGAGGTTGAACCGTTCCAAAAATTAATAAAACATCTTGATCCATAATGTGATGAATTGACACTTATCATATCGTATACAGTGAGAAATATAATTTTAATCTAGCTACCAGTACGGAATGAAAATATGTTATTTACAGCCTTTTCCCAGATTTTTATGTATTTTGTAAAAGATGGCATTTTAACCACAAAATTTATAGCACCAATAGACATACTATGTAATGAAATGACTTTCTTACTTTTCTATATGACACGAAATACAATTTAGATGCCAAGAAACCATTGCTTAATCAAAACTATCTAACTACAGAGTTTTTCCCATTGTTTTACGATTTTTGTTGTTTAACCCCAAAATAACAAAATCCCACTGTAGCGATTTTTATGGACATTTTAATATGAAAAGGTATGCACGTCTAGAAAGTGTTCCACATAAAAACATTTCTGTTGCGATTAGTTTTAGGTGAACCATGTCTTAGGCCTAGGTTGATTTGGAATATCACATAATTACATAAGCAAGAGCTGCACTTGACCCTGCCTCTGTGTTTGGGCTGAATTTGGATAAAATACATTATACAGATAATTTCAGTCTATCAGTAAATCAAATGGCAGATTTAATGTATGTGTGTAACACTTGATTAAGAACTTCATCTTTTATATTTTTATTTTATATTTATATATTCATATTTTATTCTATATTTATGCTTAATCCACTGCAATGAACCGAATTTGGCTCAGTAACCTCACCAATAATTTCTCGTTCAAACGAAGAATTTTTTGTTCGAACGAGATACTTCCTCGTTCGAACGAGATAATAAGAATTTGTTCTTTTTTAAAATGGCACGAATACGACTTCGTAATATTGGTATCAGAGGAAGGTTAAGTTAATATTTTATATCTTTGTAACATTCTGAAGAAAGTTGTAAGTTTCTAACAAAATAATTTGATAGGGCAATTTGATAATAATGACTAAAATGACTAAGTAAAAATAGTTCATTTAGTAAGGCACTTTACCCTTGAATAAAAGGAGCCTGCTTCTTAGATGTGCTGTGTTTCGGTAAATACGATAAAAATTATTCCGGCGTCACGGTATGCGAGGCACAATAAACATCCTCTGTTGTTTGGGATGGGTCAATTGCAAAGGAATAGAGTTATGTGCTATACAGCAAGCAGAAACCTCACTATCTTCTTAAAATATTTGAAGCTTGACCTAAAACAAGATTTAAAAATCTAACAAATCAAATTCATACGTTTATATTAAAACAGTTTACTCCCTCACTACGTAAAACTATTGCATGATATTTTACTTGATAATTTATTTGCTCTGGTCTATACGATTTTAAACATTTGTCTGTATTCCAATAAAGGCAATGTACCTGTTATATTCTAAGTTAGCGCTTGCTGTCCAGGAGGTAGACTTAAGTGAAACATACGAACGCTGGGGATGTTAATTTCATTCCTTGGAATTTCTAGCCGATCAACTGGAATTAATAAATACCCAAATTTCAAGGAGGAAAATGTATCACAGGTAAAGAAGACAAATGTTCTACAAAAAAGAATATTATGACGAGAGAGAAACATATCAACTCTCCGGGACCGGTGTTATATAGTAGTTTTCCCCTAGCCATTTTATATAGCAGTTTCCCCCCACCCCGGGAAATTTGGCTATATAGACATTTTACCCCCCTCTTATAGCCATTTTCCAAATACTATATAATACTATAAAAATACTATACTAATATCCCCCCCCACACACACACACACACACCCTAAATGTGAAATTCCGGATTTTCTTTTCACAAATTAATCAATCCAGGTTGTTACATGAACCTTGTTAACAATAAATAGATTTCGATTTAAAATAGAGATATCTCAACTTTTGATAGGGAGATATATCCAATGAATTTAAAGATATCTCATTTTCTTTTATAGAAATGTCTTCAATTTTAATCTATTTTCCAAATACAGATGTATATATTTAGAATAGAGATATATCTACTAGAATTTCATTCGAGATATCTTTATTTAATCCGAGAAATCTGTATATAAACAAACTTTCATTCTTCGTAATCTTTTAAGATAGTGTATAGATGAGTCAATGCCATAGATCAAAATGAGAAATTTAAATTTATTGGACGAATTTTAACTTTGAATGACTTAACGTATATATGGGTATACATTAAATGCACAAATGCAAGTAAGCTTTTTCTTTGAAGCGTTTCATACTCCATACTCTTACAAAAGGGGAAAAATTGAAAACTGATTATTCTGAGATTTCTAAGTAGGTAAATGGTGACTGCAAAAAGGGCTTAGTTTATTGTCAGAGGATGATGCTTTGTTGAAAGCTTATTCATTTATTGTCGGTATGACCATTCAAGGTATGACTGAATTGGTAAAGAATATAACAAAACAGTAGAATAAAAATCGCCATGTAAAATGTACCAAAAACATCAATAATTTAATGACGTTATCACTTCAGAGAAAAAAAATAGTGAAAATATATCTGCACAAATATTTCTATACTTGTAGAGTTATCCTAAGATATACGAAATGGGACTTTGCTTTTTGTCTGAGGTTGACGATGTCTAAGCCAAAACGTAGTTAGTGTTAAACGCTTCAATATAAACAGAGATGATAAAGAAAAAAGAATAAGAACCTTTCTTTTAACGTTTAACACATCGACTGTGCTACCTACTTTCAAACTAACCCATGTTAAATCCAACGTCTATTTCCTTTATTCGTACTCCTCTTCGTTATTCATCCTCTGCCATGGTCAACGCAGGTCTAGAGGATTGAAAACGCATTCTTAGTGGACACTAAGTGCACTTTTGTTAATGAATACGATGACACATTTTTTCTGAAATTTGCTGTTGACAAATGAAAAACTCAGATAGTTGTAATGAATATGTCTCTCATTCACTGTTAGTTCCCAAGTAGAAATAAAGTCCAAATATAAATTCAAAATTTATTTGTTTGAATGTCCGAATTATATCATAAATTGATGAAAATGTTTATTTTACAAAGTTCCAAAATATTAAATGCAATAATTCCAATTATACAAAGTTGTCCTAATTAAAGATGATCCAAAAAGCTAACTCCCTAAAAATGCTCTCATTCATTCTACATAAGTTGTATGTACAAAATCATTTACATGTACGAACTCCGCCTTCAGTACAGCCAATCAGAACATAGGTTACCTATCATGTGTGTACAACATACTGAATTTAAATGATATTAATTCTTAATTAAGTAAATGACAAGCATAAGAACACAAAAAGGTGTGTTCAACAAACTGAATTTAAAAGATATCAATTCTTAATCAAGTAAATGACAAGCATAAGAACACCAAAAGGAATGAAAGTCTTTGAAATCAGATAACTCAGAACAATACCCCTCCTATGCTTACTTTGGAAACCTGATAAATGACAGATTGAAATATGTACCATATGTGAACAGAAATAACTAATTTCATTTGGTAACATTCAAAGAATGCATTTCACCTGATATTATATCCCAATAAACGTGAAAGTATTCCAAATCACTAAGAAATAGAAAAGTTAAATCTTAACTATTAATAAAGAATATAAATAAATTCAAAATTACTTAATTTGATTTTTGTAACTCATATTATTATACATATATACAACATCCGCCCCATTAAAAAATTGAAATTCAATTTTGTATTTGGGTATAGAAAAATCAAATAATATGACCGAAAAAGAAAGCAGTTCAAACATGATATACATTCTTATGAAACTCACTTCATATAATTATGTTGTAAAAGACACAGTGCATATAAAATTAATAATCATGTCACAAACGATTTAAGACCCCTTGCATCCTGTTCGTAATTGATCAGATTGTGCATTGTTACATACTCCTTACATATCAGTGGTATGATTATTAACTACTCGTGGCAACGTAATTATAACAATGAAACAATTAAATTCACACATATCATGAAATGAAAAACAAAATCTCTCAAAAACGCGTGCAACGCAACATTGCCTGTAATAAAACCCGTGCGGTTAAATAATACAATGTGCCTGTATGTACAAAAAGGTCAACTACACCTGAAAACATCTTGATTGTACTGTGGTATCACCCTTGCGACGTATACATCTTGGTGAGAATAAAGTAACAATCAATTTCAGTCCATTATGAAAGTACAATACTCAAACAAACACAACTCTGCCAGTACACCCCTATGTAACCCTCAAGTTGAAACATTGTGACTGACTGGTTTAATCAAAACCAACTTGATCAACACTTTTCTACCGCACCGTAATTCATGGTATAACCCTGATGGAATAAAACATCCTTGGTTAGTTTAATTTCAGGTGAAAAATATGTTATCAGAATCACTATTATATAATTATGCATGAAAACTGGTTTGATCAAAACCAACTTGATCAACACATTTCTACCGCACCGTAATTCATGGTATAACCCTGGTAGAATAAAACATCCTTGGTTAGTTTAATTACAGGTGAAAAATGTGTTATCAGAATCACCATTTTATAATTATGCAGGAAAATGACCATATAGCATCAAAATAATCAAATAAATATATGATTCTTGAAAATGGTTATTAAAACTATACTGAGGAAAATCTCATGGACCTATATACAAATGAATACGCATGTAATTACCCACTGATTATAGTTACTTTACACAACAAATTATTTCAAATAAGAACATCAAAATTTCGATATAAAATCATGACAGCCTACCACTACTTACTCAATGAAACTATTTACATTAATTTACAACATGGCTGGTGGTCTGGCGATAATTGCGCGTTTTGCCTTAGCATTCAATGCATGTTCCGGCACCTATATAGCATTGTCAGTCCAGAGTCACGCTTGCCTATCACTCTCTTTATCTTATGATGACTATCTGTATCACTTGATACAGAGAATCTCTGAAGATCGTCAGGGTCAACGTGATCATAACTGATGTTCTTCCGGCAGGTGATTCTAAACGATCCTCTGAACAAAGCTCGGTGTGAATTCTTGCGTAATTTGTAAACTATTGCATAGCTCTTCTGTAACTGTTGAGACAAACTCGCCTCCATGATCAGTAATTAAGGTACTTCACACACAAACGTGGCAAATAAACGAAAAAGCGCATTACTTATCGTCGATGCATCTTTATTTTTCATCGGTATGGCAAACAAATTCTTCGAAAACATATCGACTGCCGTAAATATATACGTATTACTGTCTGGTGTGGTTGGTAATATTCCATATAAATCCATTTGCCATACTTCGAAAGGTTCCTATGTCAAAGGATAGGATGTAATGATGGTTTTTGTTACATTCTGAGTCATTTTACGTTTTTGACAGAAATCGTTTATCATCACTTAGGTCTTGAAATTCACAAAATGATTCAAATTCAGATAAAAATCATGTCCATTTTCACTACTAATTCCTGAAAATTTTTCTATTCGCACTTTGTCCGAAAAATTTTGATTTCCTCGACTATATATGTTGTTCCATTTCTGCCTCTGAATATTGGAGTTTATCTAATTCCATATTAATAAATGTTGCCGGTTTAGATGTTTTTGGAGTGCACATTTTGTTTTAACTATTGTCTTTAAATTTAGATTCTCCACCATGTAATGAATATGTCTACCCGGATTCTCCACCATGTCATGAATATGTCTACCCGGATTCTCCACCATGTAATGAATATGTCTCTCATTCACTGTTAGTTCCCAAGTAGAAATAAAGTCCAAATATAAATTCAAAATTTATTTGTTTGAATGTCCGAATTATATCATAAATTGATGAAAATGTTTATTTTACAAAGTTCCAAAATATTAAATGCAATAATTCCAATTATACAAAGTTGTCCTAATTAAAGATGATAAAAAAGCTAACTCCCCAAAAATGCTCTCATTCATTCTACATAAGTTGTATGTACAAAATCATTTACATGTACGAACTCCGCCTTCATTACAAAAGTACAGCCAATCAGAACATAGGTTACATATCATGTGTGTACAACATACTGAATTTAAATGATATTAATTCTTTATTAGGTATATGACAAGCATAAGAACACAAAAAGGTGTGTTCAACAAACTGAATTTAAAAGATATCAATTCTTAATCAAGTAAATGACAAGCATAAGAACACCAAAAGGAATGAAAGTCTTTGAAATCAGATAACTCAGAACAATACTCCTCCTATGCTTACTTTGGAAACCTGATAAATGACAGATTGAAATATGTACCATATGTGAACAGAAATAACTAATTTCATTTGGTAACATTCAAAGAATGCATTTCACCTGATATTATATCCCAATAAATGTCAAAGTATTCCAAATCACTAAAAAATAGAAAAGATAAATCTTGACTATTAATAAAGAATATAAATAAATTCAAAATTACTTAATTTGATTTTTGTAATCAATATCGAAGAAGTACCAAACCGTTAATCATTCTCAAAGTCCAAGGACAGATACAAAATCGTGTAAGTTTAAAAAAGAAACTGTTGTGAACCCCGAAATACTGAAAAATTCCGAGGTGAGACCAGGTGCCCGGGGAGAGTAAGCGTCTCCTGTTTGCATGCATCACCCGTCACAACATTTCTTAAGAAACATGTCAAAATCAAGAGTTTTGGTTTCCTAATTGTACATACGAACGTACAAAACTGATATACAAAGTCATATTTGGTGTTCACTGAACAGGTCATTTAGTCGCATTCCAGAATATTATCAATCATTCTAGAAAGAGGCACATCATATTTACGTACAAGATCCCCATAGCGACCGTAGAACTTCCTCAGTGACGATTTCAGACGTTCTTTAACATATCCCTGCAGGAGCAACTTAGTGGCCAGTCGTTTGGCCCTTGGAATAAAACAGTCGTATAGAGAACAGGCTCTTGCGTACCTTATAAGTTGAGATATAAAAACTCCATAGGTAGGTGAGGACGGGATATTGCTGCAAAGAAACGGAAAGTTAGTTATTTGGAAGTTAAAATCGTCACGTTTGTCATACAGAGAGGTGTCCAAATGACCATTACTGTCGAAAGTTAAAAAGATATCCAGATACGAAGCGGAATTGTAACTCATATTATTATACATATATAGTAATATATGTTTTATCATCCAAAGAATGTCGTTTCTATCTCCAAAAAAAATCATCATCAAGGATGAGATGGATATTTCGTTCTCCGAGTCCAGAACTCTGTACAGTATTTTCTGCGTGTAGGTGTTGTTAAAGGCTATGCTTCTATAATTTCAACCAAGAAGATACCATCGATAGCGCGTGAAACTGATATAACATTTATGAACACATATCTGAGATCAATAGTAAATATAGAACATATATACCTTATAATTTAGTGCACCATATGCGCATTTGGACAACTTATGTCTCTTCGGTGATGCTCGTGGCGAAATGATTGGAATTCTTAAAATATATAAATATTTGAGGAGCAGTGTTGAAACCAAAATGATAGCTGATTTCTCATTGTCATAAATACCAAGATCAAACTTCATATATACAACAGAAAATATTTTAAATAAATTGTCGTATACAATAGTTCAGTACATAAAGGATCTAAACTTGTTTTAAAACACCGTCTAATACCGATGTAATCAGTGACAAATCATGTGCACTCTAAGTAGATTTTGAAGATACTACGTCCAAATGATATATCAAATTATTAAAAAATTAGTAAGAAATGTCATAACTTGTGATAGGGACAGTAACAAGTCATTAAAAAGATCTCAGGTCTGCAAGACTAAAACAGAAATAAATATATCGAGCAGTTTTCAACAAGGAACGCCCATTATACAAGACAAAACTGAGATGTCAGCTATCACTGACCCCTGGAAGAAAAAGAGGTAAGATCAGGTAAGCAACCCCTGCTGACTGCCGTGATATCATAGGATTATGCAAATATAACTCGTAGTCATATTAAGTGGTAACGGTAAAACCGAGGTAACAATCGGTTAAAAGTCATGGTGAATAAAATGCATTGATATTGTATTATCGCGGTACAAATCCTTTAACAAGGAGTACATCACATAAAGAAAACAATGATTTCTGATAAGCACATAGATCTTTAAAGTGGCCGTAAAATTTGTGGAATGTATACTTCAAACGCCGTTTTCGTATCGTTTTGATATTTAACTTCTCACTCAGTTACTTGCCTCGGTTAATTAATAAAATTATTGTCTGTAGAAGTATGTGAAGATCTATTGATAAATATTAACACAATACGCAGGTAATAATATAATTAAATGTTATAAATGTTCATGTAGTGAAAGCATTTTTTTAAATACAGAGTAGGAGGTCAGAGTGCGATGCGCAAGACCTGGATTCTGATGTACTTTTAATTAAGACTTCGTTAGGATATAATGCGTTTAGGAAAGGTGCGACCGATTCCATAATACAATGGAATTATAGAGGTGTAATGGTAAATATGAATTAGTTAAATCTTCTTGAACAGAAATTTTCACCAGCCTTCATCTCCAGTTAGTCCATCTCAATGATATATATTCTCCACATCCAGGAACTGGCGCATATACTTCAATTAATCTTTCATTGCCCGATCCTTCACTTTGTAATCCAGTTTATATGGTCTGCCTATGATGACTAATGTGGAAGAAATTATTTTCCGCTCTTATTAAACATGCTATATATTCTATCAACGACGCGCGATGCCTCATATGAGACTAATTTTGATTTCGTTAGATTGACCGTATATGAGACTAAATTTGATTAAGTTTGATTGGGCCAATTAGTAATCAGATTTTGTTAATAGATTAAATGTAATTAATAACACGGATGAACTTGATTCCATTCTAACTTTACAGAAAATCTTGTTCTTTTTTGGGAATGCAATATCCCTAAAAGGCAAACATTGTCCATGGTTTAATGATAATTGCAAAAATGATTATTTTAATTTAAACGACATCCTGTGAACTCTGTTTAAATAAAGTACGTAAAGTTAGAGCAGATCTACTTCCAAAGAAAGCAATTATCGTCTATAAAGTATACCTCAGACGTCATTTAATAAAGTATGAAGGATTATAAGTAAAATTAAAGGCTAATATAACTTATATACAGTTAAACATATCCATTATGTTTTAAATTGTAACATTAAAAGTAGATTTAGCCAATTGTCTAGATGATACTTTTTCAAAATATTGTTTTCTCGAAATTTTCCTCCCGTAATTTCGACGTTTAAAGCAAGAGTCGCAAAATTTAGAATTCTCGGAATGATAATGATTATAAGACTTTGGATAAATTAATTTAATGATATCACAAAGGCTTCAGATGTAATACATATTTTTATACATTTTATATATATATTATATATGTTAAAACATCCTCAACCAGAATCATTAATTTTTTACTTAATATTTTCAATAATATTTGATCTAAGACGAACTGCCTAAATCTTAGAGATGCTATAGTAATTCTCATTTCAAAACAACAAAACATATGGATACTAATAATAAAAGACGAATATCGCTTACTAGTTGCATATATAATACTTTAAAACGTATGATTATTGTATTGCTTGTCTGGCTTCTTCAACATAATAAAATTCTGACTGATATTCAATGCTACACACACACACACACAAACACACACACGCGCACACAAAGATATCTATGTATGTAAATACATGTATGTATGTATTGTCATGTTCTTTGGACTTCGAGTGGAAATCTGATCGATATCGCAAATTCTGATTTCAAATGATTGCCTTTGTAACCGTAAATGTTTATCAATAATAAAGAAATAACATGATTAATAATATTAGTTACTTATTCAAGAGGCTAATTATGAAGTACATGCTGGTCACCATGGTTGACCATAGTTAAACTTTAATTACAGATCATTAATTCCTCGATAATAATTCTCCAAAATACCAAGAAATGTTACAAATCCAGTCTTCATATTCCTAATATAAATACATACAGTTCGATGATGGTAGAGTGGCAGTTACTACCTACATTAACTGATAACGATGTTTTGAACTATTTTTCTACCAAATAATTATTCTACATTTACAATCGAAGCTAAAGCTACAGTTTTAGAAATCGTTTAACCTGAAAGAAGTGAATATTTCAAAATCATAATATCCCCCACTCTTAATCGTGTCTTCCAGTTATAAGATATTTTGATACTAGTAATCCATACCTTTGAGAATTTTAGACAAAGCCAAGTTTATGTAATTAAATAATTTTGACTTTGTGTTTTGTTAACTTCTTGGACATATGAATGGTGTAGGTAATGTTAAAGCTGCCAAAGTAGCAAAAGAAGTTTCAAATAGATGAACTACTGAAGATGAAATATTTAATACAGAGTTTGAAAAATATGATTTGGGTTATATTGATACTTGATCACAAAAAGCCTGCGGCCCTGAACATAACAATAAACTTCAAGATCTGAAGCCAATTGTTAAAACCGCAAAATATATTATCATGATTGCCGTAAAAATAAAATTGTTAGACTCCTGAATAAACACTGTTGTACTACATATTTATACCTATTAAAGGAAGAACCTCCTCCAGAGCATATAATGTGCAGTTGTCTCATAATATAAGAATATAATATATATAAGTCGACCATACATAATTGAATTAATTATTTTATGCTAATTTAAAGAATTATTCGAGAGAATTATCTATAAGGATTTTAAAAGAGGAAAATTTGTACAATAAAAATCACAACATTGCAATGCAATGTTCTTCAGTAGTAATTTTTTGATTGCGTGCAAATATTAATTTTATCGGTATCTTTTATTTGTAGAAAGCATAATTAATGAAAGCTGATTTTTTTTCAAAATAATTTGAATTGTTCTCTTTTTTTTCGATGATTTGATACCTGTTAACTTGAAACCGTTGGCATATTGGTGTATTATTTTCGACGCTGCATTGAATAATAAATTTCTGTCTCTCTTTCTCTTCTGTTAATATTAAAACATGAAATCAATAAAAATAGACATGTCTTATATATACACCAACTCCTCTTAAAAGAAATTAGATACATATTAAAATAAAAAAAATTCTGAAGATATAAAAGGAAAAAAAATTAATGACTTCTTTGTTAAAATCAAGACTTAAGTGGATGCAAAAACGGTTAACTATTTTTACAATCTTCGATCAAGAAATTACTCATATTTTTGATGGGTAAGTGATGATAAAATCATGAAAAATGAAAAATGACGCTCACTTCTCCCAGACAACTGGTCTCACTTCTGAATTTCAGAGGTCCATGAATGTCCACTGTGATACATTGTTGTTAGTGCTATAGTCATGTGACACCAGTTACTTTCGTATTTTACATTTCGACGAAAACGTTATTCTAATACAGTTCTGTACAAGAAATGTAAAAACATTAACGAAAACTTTCCTCTTGAAACGATAATGAAAAACTGGAATTCTTTCAAATTCGATAAAAAGCAACAAGATTAACCAGGAGAGACACTTCTCTTCAGGAGACAACCATTACACTGATAAATATGAAAATGACTAAAAGCTAGGAAGTGATGTATTTACTGTCGATTTTCGAAAACGTTTTTGTAAGATCCCTCAACATTGGTTATGAACTTTTCAAAACTCATAAATACATTCTCATATCATGTATAACTACCCCACCCCACCCCCCTCCCCAATCTGGAAAACATAAACAGTTCTTAAAAGGGGGTTGTTGGCAATCTGGTATTATTTCCGCTTAGTCGATGCCGCTGTTGGTGAACTGATAGGCCCTTAGAGTAATCACAAACTAGGTTTTCATTGCTTCTGTACTTATCCGAAATATATATATTCATTTCACTGTGACAAAAGTTTTGTTAAGTATCCTTAACTTTAGGAAAGAAAAAAGAGAAGTTACCGGTTCAGTTATGTGGCAGAAGTCACCATGGAGCTATACAATACATGAATATAAATAATATAATAGAACATTTAACACATTACAAAAATATTTGATTGTAGTGCAATTACGATACCGACTTAGGACGGTCATTTAATTTGAAAAAAAGCCAAACAAATGGTGTGGTTAACCGGTTTACGGGCCCACCTTCCCACTCACCGTAACAGCAGAACAATCAAAAGACGTACATTTAAAAATTTATATAGCTCCATGGTGACTTCTGCCACATAAGTGAGCCGGTAACTCCTCTTTTTTCTATGATATTCTGAAACACGACCAAAAACAGAGTAATGTCACATTCTGAACCTTCTTTTCAACACTCCTTAATTGTTTCACTGAAACAATGAAATTTTAACACAAATTTATTTAAGTTTTCAATGTGTATATTTTCTTCTGAAGAATCTAATCCACAGAACATTTTATCATCTTACAAGCGGTAAATGTTATGATTAATTTAAGAAAGTCAATATAATCACTTTTATTTTGGTAAAATCAGACTACAATATGTTTCCATTTGATATCAAAATTTAAGATTGTTCCCAAAGTGTACCAGATTTGCTTTATATTATTACAGTTATATAACAAATGTAAAGATGATGGATAAATCCAAACCATAAGTCTTAAAATCATGAAACCAGAGGACATACAAAATCAATGAAAATGAAAACCAAGTGAAAAATAACAAAATATGTCTACTTGAAGAGCATATGTGAACCCCTGTGATAAAGTGAGATCAGGTGCCCGGGGAGAGTGAGCATCTCCTGCTTGCTAGCAACACCCGTCACATATATAAAGTAGGAAGAGTCAAATCGTGTAAATTCCATATGTATTGTATCTTCTATTTCATTTTTACAGTACATTGTTCTATCATGTTTCCATTTACGTAAGTAGTAATTGTTACACATTAAAATATTCAACAATTTATAATTAATTCCGCTATCTCTTTATCCACCATACATTTGATTTTATTTTCATAAATGCAATACCAGGCATTATGTCCTGCAATATTGAATTCTCTTGCAAGAATAGTTTGATAACATGGTTTTTGAAACATTTTACTTAATTGAAATGATATCATAGAAAAAAATCACTTTTTGGATTATTTTTATTTTGATATTTGTTTTCAATTAGGAAACATCCCTTGTCTAAAATTTCACATATTTTGCTTTCGTGCAATCAAACTGTCTTGAATATTTGTTAAAAATATTATACAACATTTTATATTCACATAACCAATTTGGCTTGTTAGTAATGGTATTAGAAAAGTACACAATACTACGACAATTTCCTACATCATCAAATAAATCTTTTACATATTTTATGTTACATCTCAACAAGTTATTAAACAGTATTGGTTTACGTTTAATAGTAAAATAAATGTTATTCCACATACATTGCTGTAAAACATATCAGTATTCAATTAACACAGTGGAAGTGTTGTTTTACATTCATTAAATGAACAAAATACTTTTTTTATAAAACACAGGAAGTTTTTTGAAAATACTTAATTCATCAACATTTCTTACATTTGTTTAATAAGTAATTCATATCGATGTTGTATTCTGCACATATACTGTCAACAAAATAACGCAAATTACCACTATTGTGTACAATACGATGTAGCCATGCAGCTTTTAATGACTTAACTTTTATCTCAATGTCAACAATACCAATGCCACCATCTAAAATATTACTAATTAATGTATTTCTGTTTATTCTTTCCCTATTTTTCCAAAAATAATTATAAATAATTTTGATTGCATTTTTGAAAAAGATTTATCTGGCATTCCAAGAATGGAGGCTCGGTAAATAAGCTTAGAAATTCCCAAAGTATTGAATATACATATTTTGCTAAATAAAGTAAGCTTTCAAGATTTAAATAAGATTTCATTACATCATTAACCTTTGTCCAATTATTCGCGTAGCATTCAATCTTATCATGACCAATACATATATCAAGAGCTTTAATGGCTTTATTAGAAACTTTAATACCATGCAATCTATTATATAAACCCTTCAGACTATCTAATAATATACATTCTGTCTTTTGTAAGTTTATCTTAGAACCAGCATGTGAACAGAATTCTTTAATTGTTTCAGTAGTATTTTTCAATGACATTTCATCTTGCAACAGCTAGGTCATCTGTATGTTGAATATTTTTAATTTCTTAATCCATTTTATTGGTTTTAAAACTATGAATATTGTTATTTGTAATAATGTTTTTAGCCAAAAGTTTTGCAACTAAAATATAAAATAGAGATATTATGGGACAGCCTTGACGGATTCTTCTATTCATATTACAGATTTTTGATATCCAGCCATGATTTTTTAATCGAAATATAGGATTTTCATATAATATTTTTATCCATGTAATAAAGTTTCTACCAAAATTAAATTTCTCTAATGATTTAAATAAAAGATTCCACTCTATACTATCCAAGGCATTTTTAAAATAAAAAAAAAGTAAAATTCCATCTTGATTATAATCTGTGAAATATTCAAAAATATCTAGAATTAACCGAACATTATCGCCTATATATCTACCTCTAATGTAAGCTGACTGTTCTCTACTAAACAATTTATCTATTACTTTCTGAAGCCTCTAAGCAAAAATGAAAGGTATGATTTTATAATCGTTGTTGGTCAAACTTACGGGTCTATAGTTTTTAAGATCTTTCTTATCTACTTTTTTGTATATCAATGTCATTACAGTCAGTTTTTGTGAATATCCCATATCATTATCATCATACATTGGTCTCAGGGCGTTGAAGAAAAGAGTATGTAAATCCTTCCAAAATGTTTTAAAATTCGAAATACCGTCCATGTCAGGTGATTTGTTTGTTTTTATTTCTTTGACAGTACATTTACATTCTTCAGTTGTAGGAAACTTGTCACAAAATATTTTATCCTCCTCTGACAAACCACGGTATATTTTCTAAAGATGACAAATACTTATCTATCAGTTCATTTTTTTTATTTTTTTGGAAGTATACAATTCTTCATAGAAATTACACATTTCCCCTAGAATTTTATTATCTGAGCTAAGGTTAACACCGTCTTTATTAACTAGTTCCTTAATAACACTGGATGATTGATTTTTTTCCTTAATATTTTTTTGATAATTTTTGGCAAAATTTATAGAAAATGTTTTTATTTCATATTTCAAGGTCTCCCATCTCTATATATGTGAACCAATAACATTACTTTCAATGTTTTGTATGACATTTTTAACTCCAGTTACATAGTCTAAGTTATCTAAATAAATAGTATTTAATTTGCAATAGCTAGCACCTTTTTGATTGTTTGACAAAAAGAAAGTACATTTTAGAGAACTGTGATCGGATAATCTACACCCATTCGAGTGTGTCCCAAGTATTTTTCTGACAATTATTTGTTTAACATTATAAATAAAATTTCTGCTTAGAAAAATATAATCAGTTCTGCTGTTTGGTATATTTTCGGTGTCACAACATGTAAAGCCTGATAATTTTTCATGTTTCTCATTCCAAACATCAAAAAGACATATTTTTAGAAACCTTAAATAGCTGTTTCGCGCTTTCATCATTTTGTCTTTTAAAAATACAGTTAAAGTAACCACCCGTAATAACATTTTTAATAGTGAGAGGATATTGATTTATAACTGTTTATAATCTTTTAAAGAAGTCAATTCTTTGTTGTTTCTTGTTAGGCGCATATACATTCACTAAAGTTATTGTGTTATTATCTATTTTTACATTATAAGCAATTTTCGACCATCATTTGATTTATGAACATTTAATATTTCTATAAGAAGAAACTTAATAGATACCCCTCTACTAAAATTGGAGTCAGAAATACAATGATAAATGCCATCTGGTATTATATTTGTACTCATATATTTCAATAAAATGTGTCTTAAAGAAAGACAATGTCAGCTTTGATATCACTTAGCCAATCATGAATTTTAACTCTATGTTCCAAAGTATATAAGCCACGAGCATTAAGAGATATAACTTCTAACCTATCCATATAGGTGTGTATGGGATATATATGGAACTGCTAATATGTATTAATAAAAAGTGTATGAACTGATTATTGAGCAAACCATTTGTTAATAATATTTATATATATATATATATATATATATATATATATATATATATATATATATATATATATATATATATATATATATATATATTATATATATATATATGTGTGTGTGTGTAGATTAAATAGACAAATAATATGCTTAAATATACGTGTATACTTATATTAAGATGCATGTATGTATCTAGGTAAATAATATTCATAGCCTTATCGTGTTCGAGATCGTAGTCCATGGACGTATATATAATTCAGGTTACTCTGTCACTTGAGCAGCACACACTAACTATTACCCATTCTTCTTCCGAGTCACTACTTGAGCCCTTGCGCATATCTTTCCCCAAAAATGCAATAACCAATTTTTCATTCTCAATGTAAGATTCACAGAGCTGTGAGCCTGGTTCATGTCCTTCTTGAGAATGACACACCCTACAGTATTTTGGATTGTTGCATTGATTCTGGAAATGACCATCACGCCAGCAGTTAGTGCACAAACATTTACACTTACTAGAGCCTTGCCCTTCATGATACACAAAACATTTCAGACCAAAACAAAAAGTTGTGCGCGGTAGGTATTTATTATCCGGAATTGGCTTAGCATATGCAAATCTATTGCCATTTAAAATTCCCGTCATTTTTCGGGTCTCAGAGTGTCGTATATGTTCATAATTTAAAGGACTGGTCAAAGTGACTTTGAAACCATCCAACAATTTTGTAATTTCGGTATCAATCACTGAAAGCGGTACACCATTGTCTGTTATTTTAATTGTAGTGTCTGAAGGCGAGTTAATCCATGCAGAAAAAGGATTTGTCTCGTAGGCGAGCATAGTAATGTTGCGAAACTCAAAACCTTGTATGAGCATTTTTTGACCCGACATAATTCGCGATCCTTCTGCATGCATTGTGTGTCTTTAATACACTTTGAGCCCGATTCTCAAATCGCATGGTCAGTCACCTGCTGTTTTTGTCACAATTAGATCTCTACTTGGCAAATATACAGGTTTCAGCATTATGATAAGACATATACAGACGATACTTACAAGAAATGAACGTCTCATGTGTGGTTGATTACAGATATATACACTTCACCTATACGGTATACGGCCTAGTAGTAAACATAGTACTGAGCTGAGTAGGTACTCAGCATTCCATAGATTGTTTTCATCGTTCAAATACACTTAATCCAAAAAGGCTAAGAAAAGGATGTTTATAAATTTGATTCACAAAACACTATATAACACTATATAACACTTTTGTCAGGTAAAGTTTCTAATTCTTGGGTTTGATCCACGGAAAATGTATCAAAACATGGAGCTTCCAAAAGTACGTTGATTCGATAGAACCGTCACGTGACTCCACATCATATATGCTGGAGTAGGAAAGATTAACTCAAAATGGAAAATCAAGTCTTTCTCCAAAACAAATTGTATTTTTCCAGTTAATGAGATACTAAATTTACATGTGGGTCAATGTCTTTTTAAAGTTACCAAACATATACCATCAATTATTTCTGAAAGATTCTCTTAAAATATCTGTCTAATATACGAAAAAAGGGGGAAAATGTACATGTACAATGAATATATTGAAATAAATCACGTTTTAATTGAATTGAATGTTTCAGGGTAATAGCATTTTCAGAATAGAATTTTCTCAAAATATGAAAGTATTTATAAACTTCAAAAGATTGAATTTCAATTAGATAGGTACGAATCAAAGATACTGATCTAATATCCACAACTCGAGATCGAAGAAACACGACAATACATATGTAAATATAATATTAGCAATCACGAACCTCTGTCAAAACAGAGGTGGGATCAGGTGCCATGGAGGAGTAAGCATCCCCTGCCGACCGGTTACACCCGTCGTGATGCCATAAGTATAAGCGAAAAAGTATTATTCGCTGTCACAGAATTAGGAAACGGCACAGCCGTAGTCAAAATAGGTATATGTCATAAGCAGTAAGAATACTGCTGTGTAGTATAGGTAATACAGATGGTTTAGTTATTGTGAAATAAGGAAGTCAACATGTCAGACAACGATACATCATATGAGCAAAAAAGGTTTTTATAACGACCGTAAAATTTGCAGAATGTTAGATCTGATAGTTTGAAGAATCATAAAAGCATATGAATTCGTTGAAAACTGTTAATCTAGTTTTTACAGTTACGATTTATTTTCGCTGTGTTATATGTGCAACGTTATTGTGTTATTATGTAAAGATGATGGATAAATCCAAACCACAAGTCCAAAAATCATGAAACCAGAAGACATACAAAATCAGTGAAAATGAAAAACAAATGGAAAATAACAAAATATGTCTACTTGATGAGCATATGTGAACCCCTGTGATGGAGTGAGATCAGGTGCCCGGGGAGAGTGAGCATCTCCTGCTTGCTAGCAACACCCGTCACATATATCCAGTAGAAAGAGTCAAATCGTGTAAATTCCATATGTATTTATATATGGAGAAGTCGAAGTAGGTAACCTTCTAGTATAGAAGGTGTCAAATCTGTGTAAAATGATCGGAATCGGTCTCAGTCCAGAATATCATTTAAAAGTCTGGATAACGAGATAACATATGGAGTAATAAGAGTCTTGTAACGACTGTAGAACTTCCTCAGTGATGTTGCTAGTCTAGCACATATATATCCCTAGTTGAGCAGCTTAAGTGAAAGTCGCCTAGCCCTCAGAACAAAGTCATTGTAATTTGAACATGCTCTGGAATAACTGAGATATGAATACGCTGTATGCGGGCGATGATGGAATGTTGCTACTTATGAAAGGAAAGTTTGTGATAGCGAAATTGAAATCGTCACGTTTGTCATAGAGTGAGGTGTTCAATTGACCATTAATGTCGAAAGACAACATAATATCTAAATACGAAGTAGAATTACTACTTTCTGTGGTTTCTTTGACCTCCAGTTCACTTGGATAGATGATGCTAAGGTAATTGAAAGCAAGTCATCTATATATCTGTAAGTAAAATTGAATCCAAGAGCCAATTGTTTTTTCCCTTGCGAAAGCAAAGACTGAATGAATTTAGCTTCGTATGAGTAAAGGAATATGTCAGCCAGAAGCGGATCACAGTTAGTGCCCATTGGAATGCCGGCAATTTGTTGAAAAACCTCCAAACACCACAAAAATGTTATCGATAAGAAAGTTCAACATTTGGATGGCAGCTGTTTCAATGTATTTGAATTTGCGGCTTCCGTTTTTACTAGTAAATGCATTTTGAATAATTTCCGCTAATTATAGCATTCTTTTCATTATAGGTGTGATTAGTTTGTATTTACTCCCACTACTTTTCTCGGTTTCCTACTTAATCATTCTATTCTCTGACACTGTTACCTTCGCTCAAGCCTCCTTTCTACATTTGCCTATTTATGTAATCTCATTCTGTATTATTTCTATTATTACTTTGATGTTGAAGAAAATTATAATGTATCCCTCAAGAATATTTTTTATCTTTGATTGGTTTTAATTTTTATATCAGTTTGTTCTACTTTTCCATAATTTCGGGCACAAACATCTCTGAAAAGGCGTATTTGTTTTAGAATGTGAATCTAGTGCGCAAAATTTGATATTGATATATATTCATTTAGTAATGCTGTTTGAACATATGCACTTTTATATACAATGTAAGAATGTAAAGCAGAGCTCCTTCGTGTTTGTTGTTTGCGGAATAGTTACTTTTTCATTGTCGTTTGACGCCTTTTCCTGATCGTTCACTGATTTTTTTTTTTTTTTTTTTTTTTTTTTTTTTTTTTTTTTTTTTGCTCATTATAGAACATTTCATTGATAAAACTCAGTCATATCGTCGATAATTCTTGTAAATGTTTGATTATGTATTGATAATGTGTGCAGTTTTAAATAGGAATTTTATTTAATCGTAGATATCGTTAAAATTATTTGCATAAAGATGATTCGGAGTTGGTCATGGAAATTCATGGTTCTTTGAAATCGGTTCTTCTTCTTGACTATATAACTTGACCATAAGTAAAATTAAATATCTTCATATAATGTGTCTCCACAAATTTTCCATATTTTAACCTATAGTAATGCGATAAAACATTAGCCTCACATTTTGAAAGATTTCTTATTCTGATCTTCATTTCTAAATTCGCTGAAAACTGACTTTTCAGTGTTATGTGTCAAGTGGAATATTTCATGTCAATTTATGGTTATATGTCCCCCACCGGTAAAACAGGAGGGGGAATATGTGCTTGCTTTCTGTCTGAGAGACTGGTTTTCCTGACATTATTTTGCAATCATTAAGGTTACTTTGATTTGTTTGGTATGTAGATTTGAACAACAAATCACAGATCAAGTTTGTGTTTGATAATGATTGCACTTCTTTGGAAAGAGTTACGGCCCTTGGACTAATGGAAACCAGTGGAGGACATGCATTGCTTCAGCAATACTCGGTGTGTTTGTTTGATATACAAATTCATTGGATTCCAAAATAATTAGACAATTTTGACATCGTAAGAATGACCCTGAGATCATCGCAAAGACCATAACTAATCCACTTGGCCATATTACAGCCTTTTCCTTGAGAGTGCACTTTGACTAACAATATGGTGGGGATTCTATGATGGTCCTTGTCCTGAACCTCCTCCTTGACTCTTACAGATCCCACATCAAAAGTAAGTATCATGTGTTCCGAAGTGTATATCTATGTATTTTCTTCCTAGACTTGAAAAGTTGTTGCAGAACTTTTGCGACGGCTGTTGCATGCAGTCCGGGGACGCTTACTCCTCCCGGGCACCTGGTCTCACCTCGATTTTATTGGGGTTCGCATTTGTCTGAATATGACACTATACACGATATTGTCCTTTTATTCCATAGACTATGAGATATGGTTTACCCTTCGGTACTTCATTTTTACTTACATCCTTAATGTGAATGCGTCTATAAATTTTTGACTTTCAAAAGTCAGAAAAAAATTAAAATAAACACCCTTAGCATTTACTTTTGTGTAATTGTAACTTATGTAACACGAGTTGTCTTTTTTTCGGAATTTTTCTTTTATTCTGTAAAATAAAAATTTTATACAAATTGCGCTAGTAAAAGTAATGATTGTTTGCAGTTGATCAGACCAGTCTTCGAAATAACATAAATGATGGTTAGATTAAATTCTATAGAGATGTCATTCATTCGAATTATGCATTTCTTTATATTATAAGGGATTTTTCCCATAATTGTGAAAGTCATTGTATAGTGCTGTTAATAAATCATCATTATTCGATAATGGTGGCCGACATTCCCAACGTCAGTCTCACAGTGATAAAAAATACACTGAATAACATAACAAAGCTTTGACTAAATCATTACATTTGCTCAAGAACAAAAACTATTCTTTATTTCGTGACTCCAAGGTCTTTAGAGAACTTTCTCTACTTCACGAAAATTTTATTATTGTTCCTGCTGACAAGGCATCTAACAATTATGCATTTGTATGTAAGGCATATTATACTACATATCTTATAGAAGAGCTTGCAATTGGTCTTTATTCAACGCCTGGTAATCCAACACAATTACAATTTTGCCTCATTCAGAGGTATTTGAAATCACAATTCAGTTCTCAAATCATTCGGTATTACTACAAATGAATTTGATCTCGAGCTACCATACCTTTTTGTGGATTCCAAAGATGCATAAAACTACATATAAGCATCTATTCATAGCTGAATCGTCCAAGTGTTCCAACAAGACTCTTTTCATAATACTCAAAAACATTCTAACAGAAATCAGACATGGTCTTCAGAAATACTGCTCTACTGCTTACTCGAGAAACGGAATCAGTCAGATGTAGATCCTAAAGAATTCCAAGGAACTTCTAGAGCACTTAAAATATCCTATTTTCAATAATGCTACTGGCATTAAATCTTGTGATTTTTCGACTCTTTATAAAACCATTCCTCATCAAAAACTGAAGAACAGAGTAACATCAATTATTCAAAACGCCTTCTTTAACCAAAAAAAAAGGAAATTCGCAGGTATAAGTATCTCGTTTTAGGCCACAACGACACATATTTTGTGAAGGAGCAGTCTGATTCCAGCAGCAAGTATACAGAGAAAGGGATAATCCAAATGTTAGAAGTGCTTACAGAAAACATTTTTGTGATATTTGGTGGGAAGTGTTCAAACAGATTGTTGGCATTCCGATGGTTACTAATTGCTTGCCTCTTCTGGCCGACATATTTTCATACTTTTATGAAGCAGAAATCATACAGTCTCTGCTCTTCAAAGGCAATAATCAATTAGCATCTCGGTTCAACTTTACATACAGATACATCAATAACTTTTGTTTGACTAACAATCCCTATATATCCAAAGGAACTCGCGATAAAAGATAAAACTGAGAGTGCATCCTCTGCTTCATACATCGATAAACTCCTATCAATTAGTGACGATGGTTCATTAGTAACCTCTCTCTATAATAAATATAGAACATATATATGACAAACGTGACGATTTCAGCTTCATTATTACCAACTTCCTTTTTCTTAGTAGCAACATACCTTCCTCTCCCGCATATGGCGTCTTCATTTCACAACTTATATGTTATGCCAGGTCATGCTCTAAATACGAAAATTTCGTCCCGAGAGCAAGGCTTCTTCCCACGAAACTACTCTCCCAAGGATATATTGATAAACTTTTGAAATTGTCACTGAGGAAGTTCTAACTAACCATCTTCACTGTTTGACTATACTTGATTGACATAAAACATATATATACAGACATGTCCACATGCATTTCCGCCGCTGGAATTTCTGTCTAACAACATTTCATGCCTTAAATAGGAAAATCTGACTTCGTGTTCTTGTCTCTATCATGTATTCATACGTGTATATTTATGTATTTATTTCCTTTTATTCAATGGACTATGAGATATCATTTACCCTTCGGTACTTCTTCGTTTTTCACTTCATGTTTTTAATACATATTATTTAAATTATTAATAAAAGAATTCAATATTAGGGGAACTCAGGTATCTGAATAATTTATTCATTCATTTTGTAGAATAAGGTCTCACACATCCTTTATCAACACAGAATAATGATTGTCGTCTGAAAGAAACCTAAATCCTTCACAAATCAATATATCTCTCATGGTGAAAAATTTTCATGGGAAATAACTCTTGTAAAATGGAATGAATTGCAACAACATTTGGACAAGCCTCACAATAATTACATAATTTAATAAGAGAACATAGTCTAAGGGACGCCGCCAAATATACAAGTCCCGCTATGTGCACGGACACATAAATATCAGTTTCATCCAGTTAGCAATAGAGTGAAAACCAATTAGAAATAATGCTTGCAGTTCATGAGTCCAAAATTACTAATTAATTAATCATTATGTTACGTCATTCCACGACATCTGTCTGACGTATTGCATTGAAATTTATAAGTTACAGGGACCCCTATAAAGCCTTTAGGGATCTGCAAGTCCTATCCTGACACGGGTTAATACTGTCATCAAAACGATAGGACACAGGTGTGCCCATGGCGGGAGTCGAACTCGGGACCTTTCGGTCATCAGCCGAGCACCCCATACACTGAACTACAAGGGCTCAAAGTCTAAAATTAACTGTCGATATTTCTTAATTGCAACTTCAACTTTTCTGATCATTCAATTCTCTATGAAAATTAGAATATTAAGTATCCAACAAAAAAGCCAATCTAAGCACCCCTTTCTATCGGCAGAGGTAAGTGATTACAAATCTCAATACTTCTTCACCCTGTATATGCAATGAAATTACCAGTATCAGTTGGATTTATCCATCATCTTTACATCATAGGAAATCTTAACCAGTCTTGCATATTAGTGAGTCAATTTAATAGGTTTGTTTAACAGACCCCAGAGGAGAAATCGAAATATCACGTAAATGTAATAAACATGAGAAATATAAGATTTCCTTTGATGTTCTTCTACATGTAATTAATAAACCTTTAGGGTTCTATCACATTTGCACTAAACCTTATTCACTTCCACACAGAAAATTTCACGAATCTACCCAGTTCCTAATACTTGCCGATATTAGACCAGACATCATTAACCATAAAGTAATTTCAAACTGTGAAGTCAAACAGACCTTGCGAAAAAACAAACAAAAAACAAAATAGATCTAACCCTTAAATAAAATCTAATAATAGGTTTGATGAATTAAATGTTGGACGATAAATCTGTTAGATATAAAATTCCTCCATATTTTAGCAATAAAGGACTAAATTTCCTGCAGACACGCAAAGTTGGTTACATACAAATTATATAATTAAAAATTTTCTTTTAGTGTGTGTTGATCTAATTCACACCTCTTATCATCCTTAATCTTGTAAATGTTCCCAATTCCGATTTCGTATGCTCTCTTTGCGGCTGCGGTGTTGTTATCGGTGTTTGAACCTCGTTAAATGGCCAGGATGGGGGAAATTTTACATAAGGTCCAAATTGTTAGAAAATGTCATCAAGGTGTTGAACTATTTGTTTGTTAATAGTTTGTGACGTTGGGAGGAAAAGTTTTCCCAGAAATTGCCAGCGGAAAAACGATGTTTGAGTTGAGGCATTAAATATTTTGATAGGTGTAACGATAAGATGAAAGATCCTCTATAAATGATTTGAGATTTATAATTACACAAAATTTACGCATTTTAGAATACGTTGGATGCATCTTGTTCTCTTGAATATAATATCAAAGTTTAAATACTTTTGATATAAGAGTGAGAGGTATGCATGACTATCGTCTACAATACTTTGATCAGAAATAAAATTTACTTGGAATAATTACCTTTTCGTTCGATGTACTGTGTTGTATAACATTGTAAATTGCGGAAGGCATTGCAGTACAATGTATCCTTGCTTTGTTTTAAAAAGTTTTGGAATTTTCCACTATTTTTTGGATTAAAATTATCTAGGTGTGAATCGGATGCCATTGTTTTAAATGTTATATAATTTAGCACGGTCATTTAGAGATGTAACTATTTCTAGTCTGCCTACGCTTGGGTGCTGATCAAAATGCATTCTTTATTTCATCATGAAACCACGCCCAATCTGATGGTCTTATTTTTATAAATAGTGTGTTGATTACTTCATTTTGTCGATCTATTTTATACGATTTAACAATGGAACGAGATCAATGAAAGTAAAGTAAGCAGACATTATACTAATGGAAGTGTCAGTCAACTGATTCAGTCCATAGCTGTCTATGATTTTACATATGATTTTTACATTTTTGTGGATCTTTGACATTTCTACATAATGCACGCGCGTTTTCAATCGAAACGTCTACACTGTTTTAATAACAAAATATAGGATGCGTATAGAAGATCCTGTCAAGACGTTTTATGCTCTGTATTTACATCGATCCAGCTTGCCTCTAGATATAGAGTTATCGCGTCGTTCTGTAAAAGAGATTCCATTTTTAACGACGACAATCACGCCCCTTCCATGTACGGTGCGATCGAAGTGGACGGCAATTATGAAGATACATTTAAATCTGGAGATTCGATAGATACATCGAGTCAGGATCCATTAACAGTAATTAATAATAAGTATATGAAGACTTCCAAGCTCAACAGGTCACAAATTGTACATAGTATATATACTTTGAGCATTGATATGACATATTGATATTTTAAATATTCGTTAAACTATAAGGGCCAAGGTTACTTTCAAAATCTTTTGATGAACAATTTAGCAATAGAATAACGAATGTTCAAGATTTGAACCAATATATACCAACAGATTATAGGGTGGAAATATGTGTGTATATCATAAATATAATTAGTTTGACCGGTAATACATGATAAATACGTTAATGACACAACGAGATACATCTGATGAAAACAATATCAAAAGATGTATAAATATTTCTATTAAATGTAGCAGTACAACGGGGTTCCACCTTCACTCTGCACGCATCTATGTCAATGTCCATTTTATGATATACACGTCGTGAGGAGTATTCAGATGACAAAGAGGTGTCAACGAAAAAAAATGCACAAGCCTCATTCCAACACAAAATACTAGGTTTAGCTCAACGCACAAAACTAAAAATAAATAGGGATTATTATTCGGCATAGTGTCTTTGTACATAGGAAAATTATTTCAGAATAACAGAAATATTAACATCAAACACCAAGAATACATCAATAAGTATAAAGCTGTGAGGAGCGTGCCATTTAGTAAATCAGAAAATATTGAACCAAGCATTTCCTAATCGTAAAAATGTAAAAAAGTGGTCCATATAAAGAATGATGCAAGAGTTACATGGGATGCCTTTAAAGAATAAATTGATATAACAGGTACATGAAATATGGCTAAATCATCATATATGGACAGTTTACAATGAGGAAACCAAATCATTACGTTTGTCCCAAAGTGAAATAGTATATCTACCATCGGCCAATGTCAATGTAAAACACTTAAGTAACTGATGTCACATGACAATGGCACTAAAACAGTGTACCACATTGGACATTTACTAACCCCTGAAATTCAGAGGTAAGACCAGGTTCCCGGGAGGAGTGAGTGTCTCCTGTTTGGTTAGCCAGACCCGCCGTGAATGCCCTTAAATACATACTAAACAAATATAACTCGACACTGAGCTGAAATTGTGCAAATTCCCGATTTCGCTAAGAAAAACATTCGGCAAATTCTTCAGATCTTATTCAGAACTTCTATCTAAATTTGGAAATATTTCTTTTCAACAGTATGTATCCAATGGAATTTCCCATCCTAATTTTTACGGTGATCTCGTATATAAACTAAGGAAAGTAAAAGGCTCCGATAACGTTATTTTATCATGTAATAAAATAGTCAAACGTCTCCTAAATAGACAATATGATATTGAGATCATCAAAAAGACTATAGGTCTTGTAT
Organism: Pteria penguin; assembly: GCA_035048485.1. Taxonomy (NCBI): domain Eukaryota; kingdom Metazoa; phylum Mollusca; class Bivalvia; order Pterioida; family Pteriidae; genus Pteria; species Pteria penguin. The sequence continues at coordinate 21,389,729 of CM068580.1, read as the reverse complement.
TTGGCCCCTCTACAGCCTTATGCAGACTTTTACTTGAACGTTGCACGCTGACTAACAGGGCGGTGGGGACTATATGACGGGCCTTGTCCAAACCTCTTTCAGAGGAGACATGGTCCTGAACCTCGTCCCCTCTGACTGTTAGTCGGGACTCCTACAGATCTAGGGTCTTAGCTCGCTTTCAGACTGGCAGAGCACGGTTTATCATGTTGATGTCGCATATATTTTTATACCATTATGTGTTTTACAATACCTTACGTGTTTATATTTTTATGACCTCTCAATATGCGATACCTGTTGACCCTTGTTCTTTACATGGAGGATTATTTATAAATTTTTAAATGTACGTCTTTTGATTGTTATGCTGTTACGGTGAGTGGGAAGGTGGGCCCGTAAACCGGTTAACCACACCATTTGTTTGGCTTTTGTCAAATTAAATGACCGTCCTAAGTCGGTATCGTAATTGCACTACAATCAAATATTTTTGTAATGTGTTAAATGTTCTATTATATTATTTATATTCATGTATTGTATAGCTCCATGGTGACTTCTGCCACATAACTGAGCCGGTAACTCCTCTTTTTTCTTTCAATAGCCGAATCGATTGTCTTAATCGGTGGTAATTTTGCTTCCAAAATCGTTGTATACCTTTCTTTTTCTTTGGTGTATACCTCTGTAGGGTCATGATAGATCTTGGTTGTGGACATACAGAGCTACAAATTCCTATGTATACATGAGTGTGAACATTACTGCGTAAAAAGTACCACTGCTGCACAACATGCGGAAAAAAGGAATAATAACACTCAAGTCAAACCCTTCGCTGGGAACTTTTTACAATCTTCACACTGCAAAGGGAAGTCTGACAGTAGATTATGACGTCACGGTTGATTGAATAGACAGGACACTGTGTTTATACGTGTATGGGGAAAACAAACACTTTCCATATTTTACACTCTCACTTAGTCTGAAATATCCGACAATTATAGGATATCATTGTCCGACATGTTGACTTCCTTATCTTGAAGATGTTTATCGTTGAGGTTGTGGTAGATTTCTCTTGCAAATATAATACTAATCGTAACGATTATCTAAATTTGATTACGGCGTTATACCGTCTACTTAATGTGACTTCGAGTTTATAATAACTCGACTTATATTATGGCATCATGGCGGATGGGACCGCTCGATAGAGGATGCTAACTCCTACATGTCACCTGATCCCACCTGGTATTTTCTGGAGTTCGTTATTGCTTATACTCACTATTTTGTCTTTTTATATCGTTATTTCGACTAAATATTTCTCGGTATCTTATTGTTGTATCCAAGCACAAGGGTTGAGTCTGAATTCCCGAATGAACTGGAAGTAAAATTTGAAAGAATAGTATGTCATCAGAAATTAAAAGACAGATTAGCGGAAATTATTCAAAATGCATTTACTAGTAAAAACGGAAGCCGCTAATTCAAATATATATATAATAGGCCACGATAAAACTTACTTTGTTAGGGAAAATTCTGATTCCAAAAATAAATACACTGAAACAGCTGTCATCCAGATGTTGAACTTTCTTATCGATAACATTTTTGTGGTGTTTGGAGGTAAGGTTTTTTAACAAATTGCCGGCATTCCAATGGGCACTAACTGTGCTCCGCTTCTGGCTGACATATTCCTTTACTCATACGAAGCTGAATTCATTCAGTCTTTGCTTTCGCAAGGAAAAAAACAATTGGCTCTGGGCTTTAATTTTACTTACAGATATATAGATGACTTGCTTTTAATTAATAATCCTTCATTCGCGGATTACCTTAGCATCATCTATCCAAGTGAACTTGAGGTCAAAGAAACCACAGAAAGTAGTAATTCTACTTCGTATTTAGATATTATGTTGTCTTTCGACATTAATGGTCAATTGAACACCTCACTCTATGACAAACGTGACGATTTCAATTTCGCTATCACAAACTTTCCTTTCATAAGTAGCAACATTCCATCATCGCCCGCATACGGCGTATTCATATCTCAGTTAATACGTTATTCCAGAGCATGTTCAAATTACAGTGACTTTGTTCTGAGGGCTAGGCGACTTTCAGTTAAGCTGCTCAACCAGGGTTATATATGTGCTAGACTACATGTAGCAACGTCACTGAGGAAATTCTATGGTCGTTACGAGACTCTTATCACTCCATATGATATCTCGTTATCCAGACTTTTAAATGATATTCTGGACTGAGACCGATTCCGATCATTTTACACAGATTTGACACCTTCTATACTAGAAGGTTACCTACTTCGACTTCTCCATATATAAATACTTATGGAATTTACACGATCTGACTCTTTCTACTGGGTATATGTGACGGGTGTTGCTAGCAAACAGGAGATGCTCACTCTCCCCGGGCACCTGATCTCACTCCATCACAGGGGTTCACATATGCTCTTCAAGTAGACATATTTTGTTATTTTCCATTTGTTTTTCATTTTCACTGATTTTGTATGTCCTCTTGTTTTATGATTTTTGATTTTTGGACTTGTGCTTTGGATATATCCATCATCTTTACATATTAATCACTAGTCATTTTCTTGCACATCTGTTTTCATCTAAATCAAATCCTTCGAAATCAGAAAATTCGTTAAAAAACTCGTAAGAAGGTAATCTACATATTTTTTCGCTGAACTATTTCATGATTTCAAATAATATTATAAATAATTAAAGTTAATTCAGAACTGAATGAAATAAGTGGAAATTCGATGACAGAATGTTAAAATCACTTGTTACAAAACTTATATCGCACGTTCTGATACGATGGCATTATAGTTTTAATGTTAGCAAGTGAATGACAAATCTTCATCAGTTTACAAGAATACACTTGAAAGGAAAAGATAAAAGCTTCTGACGTAGCCGTGTGACAGAAGTCACCATGGAAATGCACTATTAATAATTAGGGAGGCCCAAACTCTTTCTTTAAAAACACATGAGATACACTTTTTAGATTAAAGTTACAAAGCATGCTTTGTAGTAACCAAACTCTGAAAATTTCACGGGTTTATCTCGAGTACTTTACAAGATATGAAGATTTGAAAATGGACAATATTGCATTTTCACACCATTTTCAAGCAAATGAAAATGCACAACCTCGCAATTTTATGAATGTATAACTTAATCAGTTAAGTGCATGAAATTTGTGATTTATTTATATTAATCTACTCTTTGTACTACAGGCATTACGAAAAAAGATAAAAACATTGGTTGTAAGTCTTATTATCTCAAATATAATCTCTTAAACTTGACGAAGAATGGTTTTTTACTTTGATGAAAATGACAAAGTCCAAATGTCCAAGGTCATTTTTCTAAAAACTTACACAAGGATTCATAATAATGTAAAAACTTATTTAAAATGGTTACTTATAAGGATATTTGAAGGAATTTAGATTGTATGACAAAAAATAAAGCTCTGTATAAGCAAAAACATTTTACCTAAATCAGGGGCGGATAACTCTTTTAAAAAATGTGAAAAATATCACATACCTTTTAATTTATCATAATATAGCTTAATTTTTATATTAATCTACTATATGTATTAGATTCATTATTTAAAAAACATAAAAACTTTTATTAAAAGTGTTAAAATCTCAAATATAAATTCTTCATGAATACAAATTGTCGTAACGTTTGGTAGATTTCAATTCCTGTTCTATATGTCTCCTTCATGATAATCCTTCACAATTAACAGGAAACCTGATAATTAGTCCTTGTCTTTCATTAATATGAATACCCAGTTTATTGAGATCGCTAATTAATATCTTGAAAGCTGTTCAAATGTATGAAATGAAGGTTGATATTTGCTGGGTCAGACAGCCGGTTGAGGTAATATTACGTAATAATTTAGCCGCACAGGTGACAGGTGATCGCCCTAGACGACGTTACCTCGATATACCCTCGATATATTGAAAATATTGCAACTTGATTACGAAGTCAACTATTAAAGATAGTATAGAATTCGTCTTGGGACTGGCCATCTGATTGCACATGACGAAGAGTCAACGCTGTCGCTGGTGTTTTCGTGTGAGCTGTACTGAAAAACACACGTTTTCGAGTGCCAATTACAGGTATATCGGGGGAATATTAAAATTAGAATTATTTTCTATAAAGTCTTCAATACACAGTTATCTAAATAAAAAATTACAAATTTAAAACTTTATTTCTTTTTTCATGAATCTTAGGTCACGCGACGATTGGCGTTTTGTAGTACCTTAACATAACTTGTTCTCTTATTGTTATATACATTTACTTGTTCTCTCATTTCAATATCTACAGTGGCGGATTTATAGGGATCGCTCCCCTTTTTGCCACAATTATGAGCAAATCTTCAGATTTCGCCCCTGAATTGGCAGAGTATTTTGGTTTATATTGGACTCTCACTTGTGCGCCTCCCCCCTCCCATTTCGGAAATTCTGGATTCGCCACTGACATAAATAACAAAATTAATTAAAGAGGATTAAAACCAAATCATTTGAATCAAAATAGGCTCTTAATCTCGTCATTTTTCCTTTAACAAAAAATGTCTTTCTTAAATATGAATAAATTAACCCCCCCCCCCAACCTTCCTTTCGCAGAGGTCTAGACTTATCTGCAATTAAAATGTAAGTCTGAAGTTGTAAACAGTGGGGTCAGTGTAAACTAAATGATGAAATGATGTCTTATTTTATCGCACAATATATGTCTTGGTATTTATTACATTGAAATGTGTATATCTGTACATAATTCTATACGACAATACGTGGAGGTCGCCCCGAGTCAAAGGAAACTCGTGTAAAATCGTATTAATAGAGCTACAAAATTACAATAAACGATATGAAATCGTCAAATATTTAATTAATGTAAATACCAATAATTATCAATTCGAATGTCAAAATCGTTCATGGTAAGTATTAACCCACGCGCCCACGCCGTTCTTCAAATGATGAATGATGAAATGAAACTTTTGAGAAATAAAACTTTGTAAATAATAGCTACGGGGTAATTTTTTCACAAATAGGATAATCATAATTTCTTCTATAGACATTGCTTTCGTTATGTGTACTCTTATTTGAGAAATTTATAATGTACGATTGTTTAATATGTATATCGATGTAATCAGGGACATAGATATATACGTCCCTGATGTAATCAAATGACTCGTGAAAACAATATGGCGGACCGTTGTTTTGGCAAAGAGGAAGACGCTATCTTTTTATTTTTAAATGTTTGTAGTCATTTCTAGGTATATTTTAATAAAAATGGTATCAAATGAATCGGGGGAAACATACTTATCGCATATTATGGGCCGGTAGAAATAAATTAAAAACTGAAAATTATATATTTAAAAAACTTATGTGTGCCCGCATCGTACATCGTTTTCGCTTCGGCGATCAGCTGTTTACAGGTAATGGACGTATCTACCCGAAAAACCTCACTTCACTGGATTTGATACAACCGTGACCCCGAACAACGCCAGTGAACATACCACTTTTATGCTCATTGATTCTAAGCGCGCCTTCAATTATAAGGCAAAATAAACATCTCGCTGTACCGCCGCGGTATCGTTAGATATTTTAATGATTTTAGCTATTTTCAAATTGCCCTAATTTCTTTATTTCTATTCCAAATGAGATGAAATTTTAGAAATGAGAAGAAAACAAAATGAATATTCTAATGATATGATTTTGATGTACATGTTAAAAATATTTCCCGATAAATTATTGATGCGAAAATTGCAAACAACGCGTTTTGATTAATTTGAACTTAGTCATTTGCGATGGGCCTCACTATAATAATGTAACAATTAAAAATCATAGAACACATAAGACCATCACAAAAAATTTCGAATAAAGTGCCGTTGCGAAACTTTGGACAGTCAATTGATATGTCCGTAGTCAAGAGTGAATCTACCTGTAAATAACTGGGTAATAGCTCGGCTTGTTTATGAAATATCAGCTTTAAATTTATACTTTATATAAGATCTGGGTCCGGTGCCATTGACTGTGAAAATACTTAAGTTATAATTTCACCATTCTGCATGGCACTTTATTTGAACGTTTGAAAATGGAATAAATTAAAATGAAATAACGGACTTAAATATTTTCTCAGTTTATGGCGCCGAACCCTGCATAGTCTTAATCTTATATTTAACATAATAATTTTAGTCATTTAGTATAGAAAGGGATCATAATCAGACATCAATACACAGGTTATAATGAAATATTACTACGCCTACATAAATTTTGAAAACTAAGTTATGACTATCCAAGTCGCCATGCCATGTTTGTCATAAATGTAGTTGTAAATTTAACGTCTCATGTTCACACGGAATCTTTGGCAAAGCTACATAATCAGTGCCCGTCGGAATTTTGACCATTTATTTGAAGACTTAGTCACGAATACAATATATTCATCGTCCATAAGAATGCACAGCATGATCTTAAAATCATTTTCCGAGTACTCATATTTAGGATCAAGGTGACGCTTCCTGAAATACATTTCCGGATAACCAATTTTCCATAGCTTATCTTCTTTGTTCAATAATTTTTATTACACGAATAAAACGAGTAGGAAATTACCGATTTCTACAAAAACAGATATATATGATACTCTTAAGAATTTTAGATATATCACAATTTGTCATTTACGACCAAATCACTCTACAGTATTAAAACATTATGGCTTTAATTATTTTGTATATCTCGAATCTTAATAAGAATGAAAAATCGACCGACGTGCATCGATTTCAAATAATACAAAACCCCAAAACCTTCTCTCTATATTGTTAAGCCCCATCTACGAAAAGGTGCAGTCCCTATCAAAATAGTGTTATTTGTAAATAAGTGCTTATAGTGCTTATAGTCGGAATTATGAATATTAATAATTAGAAAAAGCAGTTCCGAAAACTGCACTGTCTGCAGGTTGTCTTAGATTCTTAGATTAATTTCTTCGAGCATCCTAGTTTAGTTTTTCAATATTCTCTCCACGTTTTTCTGCTCAACTATTGTACGCATGAGTAACATAGTAATGAACATTCCTCTTGTATTCAGCATTAACCCACATTTCCTGAAACTGTATCACATTTACGATGCTAGAAAATTATATCATCATTTTTCTAACCTCATGCTATTATTGAAAATATTCGGATCATAAAGCTTTGATCTCTTCTCTTTTGTCGTAAATGTCTTGTAACCATTCCCGTTTTGTTGATATTCTGTCCATGTTGTTTAATTTATATGTTGTAGACAAACCAGCGTGCCTTTGCAGATTTAGTTTCTTCGTGTATAAACTTGGCCCATGATTTTATTTTAATGTTGACCCTGCAATTATTTACAAAAAATCATCGTTTCATTCCAATTATTGGGATGTCCAAAGACATCAGAGAATGGTATTTGCGAAAACAATATTTATTTCTACGGTGTGTGTGTGTGTGTGTGTGTGTGTGTGTGTGTGTGTGTGTGTGTGTGTGTGATTGATTTCTGCGTTGATCGCAATTATTCGGATCATGGCGCTTTAAATATTTAAAAGAGTTAAAGCTAACATATTCCCACCAATTATTCGGATGTCCAAAGACATCAGAGAATGGTATTTGCGAAAACAATATTTATTTCTACGGGGTGTGTGTGTGTGTGTGTGTGTGTGTGTGTGTGTGTGTGTGTGTGTGTGTGTGTGTGTGTGTGTGTGTGTGTGTGTGTGTGTGTGATTTCTGCTTTGATCGCAATTATTCGGATCATGGCGCTTTAAATATTTAAAAGAGTTAAAGCTAACATATTCCCACCAGTTGAATTGAAATAATACATGTTTTCCTTACGATTATTCACACAAGCCTTTGACGTCGTAGTATTTATACCTTTGGGAATTATGACGTATTTAGTATCTCTATTTCCTTTGTTCAATGGAAGCGTTATTAATCTAGATGTATATATTAATTACAACGTGCGTCATATTAAACGGATGAAAAGCAATAAAACGACAACCTAAGTTAAAGACGATTTTGAAAGTCAATGAATTGACGTCATGATAAATAAACATATTTTGTGCTTTCTCGCCAATCGATGTAATTTTTTTCCATATCTCATTATTCTTAATCTATCATCCAAACAAGTATTACAAAACTTATTGTATCGTGCATTTTTGTCGCACAAAAACCTGCTGTGTTGAAAAATCTCTTGTGTTTCAGACAGGAAAATTAAGTCACGAACCCCATCACTTTCACACGCAAATACACACATTAGTGAATGAGGATAAACATCGAAGGCTAAATAATTGAAAAACAAATACATAGCACTTGATAAAGTTCAGTCTTAAGAAGAAAGAACTGTATTTTACCAAAACAGCTTACTTTTCGTCTCATTATGCGAGTCCTTGTAGTCGATTATTTTGCTCCTTTTTGGTGAGTCCAGCGTATTGTGTAAAATTGTTTGCATAAAACACAAACCTGGAAGGGAAGCACACTGCGTTCTGAGCATTGATGAAAGTGTTATTTTGAATAACGCAATAATGCTGCCACAAGCGACTTAAGTTTCAGAAGTGAATGTTATTCAATACTTCAGTTTCCTGATTGATTTGTTCAAGCTAATCCTTTAATCTAATAATAATAAAAATGAAAAAAAAATAAGTCAGCAAACCGTCAAGATGAGATAGCACGAAAATTTACATGACATATCTGTCGATATTTTTCAAGTCGATACATTATATGTAGAGTACGATTGAAGATATAAATAACTATATTAATTTATAACACTATATGTCCAGTTTGCCAAATAATGTATCTCTGTGATGCTCTAGACCATTATTGTAAATTTCTCAAACATTAGGAAAGCAAATTTAAGGAAAGTGGGAAAAGACAAATGACGAGTAGCTGCATAACACTGAACATACGACCAAGCTGTATGACACAAATCACCAAAGACTTCCACATAAAAAAAACATTATAGTCAAATTAACACAGAAAACGACTTTACAATAATATTCGATTGTATTGCAATTACGATACCGATTGAGAAGGATCAAATGAAAGAGAAAACAGAAGACATTTGATCAAGCTCTATGACACAAATCACTAAGGACACGCACATAAACATAATGATAGTAAAAAAAACAACACAGAATAAGACAGAACAAAAAATATCCCATTATACTGCACTTACGATACCGACGTAGGACTGTCAATTAAAGTAGCAAACATCACTCAATTGGTGTACTTAACTAATTTACGAGCTCCCACCTCTCCACTCGCCATAAAAACAGAACAATCAAAGACACACATTTATGAATTTATAAATAATCTTCCATATAGAGAACAAGGATCAACAAGTTTCTTATGACGAAAGCTCTTTAAAATTTTAACACAAGAAAAGTACTATGGAAGTATATGCTAGTATCAAAACTATGATAGGCCACAACAGCATAAGTAAAAACCGTGTCCGATCATTTTTATCATACAAATGAATGTTGAATTGATATATGGGAGAATTAAAAACAACATATACAGAATTATAGTGTGACGCTACTCCGTGCATTTCTAAAAAGAGAAATAGAAACTGATAGACGTTTAGGCAGCAAGACTTGATTATATATCCCAATGAAAATGAATAATGAAATTTTATTTCCATATATTTGTGGATTGAATAAAACATGTGCCATGGAAAAGGATAATTTTATACTGTTTTCAACTATTATCATAGACATATTTTGTTATTTTCCACTTGGTTTTCATTTTCACTGATTTTGTATGTCCTCTGGTTTCATGATTTTCAGACTTATGGTTTGGATTTATCCACCATCTTTACATTGAATATCGTCACCCTGCAAATCACATAAATATGGCAAAATTTGCCTTAATTTACCCTATTAAACCTCTTCATACTGTAGTTGCGATTTTTGAGAGATTTTTTATCGATCTGACCACAGCATTTTCACGACATTTAAATAAACACCAGCAAATGCCATAGTTGCAGAAATGATGTCACAATTACATCGCTTTCTAGAAGTTTCGACCAAGTCTGAAAAAAATCTTACAACAATAGTTAGGTAGAGCAATATCTTAACGAAGGTTGTCACCAACCTGGCTTCGTGGGTTTTCTCTGGGTACTCCGGTAATATCCGTGCCAACGAGCAGAATTTATATAAGTTGTTAATTTGTTTCTTAATCGATGTAAAATAAATAAAGTTTACATTCAAATACGAACGATCAACTAATCACTTTGAATCACTCAATGAACAGCCAATATGACAAGTATCATACTCGTCTTTATGCTCTATATTTTTCTTTTCAACAACATCGCTTTCTCCATTTGACAAGAACAATGGGAAACAATTACTGTAACGTACATGTACCGTGGAAGTTGGAAAATCCTCGTTGCCTCGGTGGGCAGTCCACGTCTGTCCTCCGTGGACACCACGGGAGGCCAGTTTTCTGTCCACGTTAATGTTTATAATACAATTTGCCATCTACCTGTACCTGTCCTCTCGAGGTCAAAGTTGACAAGGTTTTCACACCTTTTACCTGTACGTGTCCTCTGGTGGACAAAACGGACGAGCTTTTCACACCTATAAATTAAAATTGTCCCACTGTGGACGTAAGGGACATTACATAGATGTGCCTGTATTTTACAAACCGTCAGACATAACGTGTTATCATTTTGTCTTTAAAAATACGATCGTGAAACTTCCAGATTATTTTTATATATATTTTTGCTTCCGCTAAACCTCCTGAAAGACAGACGCAAATATTAATTACGGCCCCGATAACCTATTAACCGGCTCTTAATAGAGCGTAGTTTTGAAAAATGAGTGAATACAACAATATTGCCGTCAGTTATTTTAAGATTTATTATTATTATTTTTATTCTTAATTTTGTTGTGACCATGTGCCCGAATATCTTTCTTGCCGGTATTATGTCATGTTATTCAAAGAACATTAACGATAGTTTCACTTGTTCACAGCAGGTATCGGACATTTACGACTAACTTCTTTGTTACCAAAATACTTGCTGTAAGTTCGGCTATCCCATTTCAATGGACTTTCATTAATCAGCCGTCGTTTATTGCCGTTTGGTGTAATTAATTTATAACTAGGTAGGTCATTCAAGTGAGGAAATGTAGGAGTACAGCAGTGCCTGTTTACATGGGAATTTTTACATCGTTTAAGAAAATCCAGGGTCCGGCGCCATAAATTGAGAAAATACTTAAGTCGTATTTTTTGTTAGCAATGAATTTTTAACTGGGATTTGGATTCTTTTAGTTTTATTCTATCCATAAATAGAATAAACCCATTCTGTATGACAATTTATTTAAATGTTTGTTAATCAAGGACTTATAAACAAATTGTTTATAAGTCCTTGTGATAATGGAATAAATTAAACTGAAATAATTGAAATGATTTTCTCATTTTATGGCGCCACACTCGGATGTTTTGCTAAAAATCAGAAAACACAATGTTTTATTTAAGGAGTTTTTGATTAAAGAAAAACTAAATAAAAAAAAATCACAATGATTTTAAATCACCCTTAGTTGAAAGCATCCAAGGTGTTCCCCTGTTGTGGAAAACGTTTAATCATTCATGTGTGAACCAACTCTTTTTTTAATTTGAGCCACAGAGGTGTGAAAATCTCTAGTGTGAAGACTGTTATACATGTACATACCAATGCATATACATGTATTCTATCGTTATATGTGGATGTGTATTAATAAATTGTGTACTAGCATTACTATTTTATATTTGAAAATTAATTATTATCAGATTTCTTGTGATTTATTACTCCCCCTCAACAGCACAATCTAAAAACCATATCTGCGGCAAAGAGAGTAAACCCAAAACTGAATCCCCCCCCCCCTCCTTTCATTTGTACTTGTTGATAATGAAGAATTGTACGATGTTTCAGTCAAATATCTTATTCGCCAATACAATGGGTGATTTCCCTATTGCAAGTCTAAGCATTGTGCTGAAAGCCTACAGGGCGATAAATTTAATTGAAAGATCGACACCACCTAACGACCGAGTTAAAGTAACGACACGTCCCCCCCCCCTTCTCACTCTCTCTCTCTGCACGAGATATCGTTTGCTAACGTATTTTAAACTTTTTCAATACAACCAAAATATATATTTGTGTATGTATTATTGTAAAACATGCAAGATTCAGTGTTCAGTCGGGTCATCATCTTTTATATATAACTGCATGATCGTATCCGTGAAATTAATACAAAAAAGATACAATCGTATTGGGAAAGAATGTGTAACGAAACAAAACAATAAAAACAAAGGGGGAGTGCTTTTCCTCTCTCTCTGTTTAGGTCAAACGGCACTTACTCCAGGTAACCTTACGACTGGAGCACGCGTGTTGTGTGAAGTCTATTGTTTTACTTCACCCTGGTAGCGAATAAGGGTTTGACTTGTGACACTGATTAATACACGGAATAAGACGATCGTATCCGATGAAATTATAAGATACATACGGCCCTATATCTGGCAGTAGTATGTAAGAAGATAAGAAAATGAAAGGGTCGGGGGTTCTGAAAGATACTTTTCTTTACTGTTTAGGTAAGAAAACGACCGATACTCTAGTTTCCCATGCGACTCAAGTGCGCATGCTTTGTCTTTTGTTCTGAGATTATAAATATTTTTCAAAAGTTTGCCTGCACTTCACCAGGAAAAAAGAATACATAAAAAAAAAGAAGAAAACAGACCAAAAAACTAATAATGAAGAAAATAGAATGAAGATCAATGTCCATATGTATAAATATCTACCAGAATTAATCAATCGTGTATTTCATCGTAATCGCATGTAATATTTCAAAATCTGAATATGTTTATCAGAGCAATCAATAATGAATATCATATCACATGTAAGTATATGAATTTATTTCGATTTTAAAGTCGGCTTTACTGTACTGAACCCACAAGTAGTAATTGCGCTCTTCAATTCGGACCGTTGCCTTCTTTAATTAAGAGTCCGAAATAAGTATTACAAAGAAACTCGGCACACTCTCGGAATAATAAATCATTTTTTGTGTGCATGTCCTTGGTGACTTTTGTCATACAGCTTTGTCAGTTTTCTCTTTTAAATAACACTTATACACGTATCTGTACAATGACCAATCAGCTTGTCTTTACCGATTTCATTCAAATACCATTAATGCACTTTTACGACAAGTAGATATACGGGTATAAAGAACGTATATAACGTAGTTATACTTCCAGACAGGGACGTATATATCTAAAACATTATATACGTCCGTGCTCCAGGTGCGCACTATATTTTCAATTTTTATATAAAAAATGCGTTCTAGTTTTAAAATTATTTAGAATAGCGAATATTTTAAGATACATTTCAAACGTTCATTGAGTAATCAAGCAGAGGAGATTTAAAAAGATGTTAAATGATTATTAATCAAGATATCTTTAAGTCTAATTTCGTTATTTTTCATGCTTCACTGAGCAAACACAATACGCATCATCATAAGGTCGCTGCCTTTTTAGCACTATCATACCCATTTACCGGGACATATTTGGTGTCCACGTTTGACCGTCTGACGACGCGGACACAGGTAAATGACCACCTATATACGCGGTCAATATGGTCGATATACAGGGACAATGTCCACGCGTGTCCGCGGCTTTACACGCCCAAATCCAATGTCCACGGTACATGCACGGTTAATGCCAAAGTTTCTCTTAATGATTCTATATCGAACTTTTCAAAAACGTTCTCATTTCCTAAATCTGTTTACCCATCTGTATAAAGGAAAAACAATACCACAATTCTGTTTTAACGTAGTGAATGTAATTTCCATTCTTTTTTTTCACTATTCTAATGTTTTATTAAAGTTTTTTTCACATTTGAATTTTTTTAGAAATTTATTTTCAGAACATAGAAGCTGCTATTTCTATTCATGCATTTTCTATTTTAATTATTCCAATTTGGTATCAATATCTTATTTCTATATTTACTTTTTGAATGTTTAGATTAGAGTTTTATTCTATAATTTATTTATCTATTAACTGATTTTCAATTATATTTGTCATTTAAGTCTAATCTTGTGATTTTAAAAACATTTATTATTGTACTTATATACATAGTGTTAATATATAAAAAGGTACAGTTAAAACAAGAAATAAGAAGTGCTAATATGGAACGTTTATCACTTGGACGGTTTAGAAATATACTCTCGTTTCAAAAATAGGAATTGTTTTGTTTCTAAAATATGGATGCCTAATTTACGGATAAAATATGAATACAAGTGTGAATTTCCTGTGTCCGTATTTTTATTTATTTATTTTCATTTTTTTATTATTATTTTTTTATTTATGTAATTAGAATTATTTATTCAACTTTATTCTGTCAGGAAGGGGGAGGAGTTTGCATGATGCCTTATTTAAAAACAACCCTCTAAAATGCCTGTCTTTCATTTGGCTTTTAGACTGAGACTAGGTTGAGATCTTTATGGCATTATTTCTAGCATGTCATATAATTTATTTGATCCACTTAGCGTAGTTTGACCGGATACAAGGAGAAGGCTGAATATAATCATGTAGGGAGAACTTGGGAAAGATGCACTGAAAGAGAAAACCAAACATGCTTAATCAAGGACCTTAGATTACATCATTTATTAATGAAATTTTAATGAGTTTGTATAATTTCTTAATTTCCTGGAAAAATTGAGAACTTTCGATACATGGATAGATGAAACCACACAATTGTCCGTGAAATTTTGTTTAATGATTATGAGCGTATTTTCCTAGGATATGTGCGTAAAGGAAGAAAGAAAGGTAAATTACTCAGACGTATGATAGAATTCACCACGGAAATATACAGTATATAATGTAATGATATGAGAAACACATGAAAACATAACAAAAATATTCGATTATTGTGCAGTTACGATACCGACTTAGGACGGTCATTTCATATGACAATAGTCAATCAATCGGTTGGTTATGATATGAGCCTGATTAAAAGTACTTCCAATGTCCCATTACTAAAATTTCCCACTGTTATCATCTGTATTTTCTAAGCGCTATCTTCTTTAGGGTTTAAGCCGTATTTAAGAAATGTGCGTATGTTGACGAGGTAGTATATCACCATACATTTTGTTAAACATAATAAAACTGAATGGCATTGTGGAGTTTTGTCGAATTTCCTTGCCGTAATCGGTATATCACATTTCAGTTTCCCAAATCAAAAGATGAGCTATGAATTATAATGGAATTATTCTGACATCCTGTTTGTAATTAAATTGAAGAAATAGAAACAACTTAATTACCTGAGTGTAACATGGGTATGATGAGGCATTCTATTGTTCGAATACTCAACTATTTATATGTATGTATTGACAATATAATCAAAACGGATATTAATAAAAAGACCCCATCACATGACAATCCTCAGTATATCATAACAGATAATATTGAGAGAATTTCACAAAAATTCAATTACTAGACTGCTTTAACGCGGTCAGCTAACAGTCCATCATTGGGTATTTTCGGTATATGGTTCAATTTTCATAATTTCTATAGCCAGAGTGAACACAAGGACATAAATTTAGAAATAAAATTTATAAAACACCAGAAAACGAGGCCTTTAAATACTATGTATTTCAGTTATGGTATAATAATGTTAAATTATGAAGTACACTCGTGATAAAAAGTAAAAAACATGTCTTGCAAATTAAAGAATAAAAACAACATGAGAAACTAACTGCATTCTCCGCTGCAACACACGGAGAGAACAAAACACATCGGAGTGCCAATGGCACGGCCTGTTTAAAGGCAGCATCTATGAACATGGCAAAAAAACTCATGAAATACTAAAACAGTTACAAAGAAAGACGAAGTGCTATTTACAAATATCTATATTAAATACAAAAGTAAATAGGGTTACTTTTAAGCTAATTTCATCAATTTTTAATACTTGAGTTTATCTATAAATTTGTTGTCTCGGAAGACTTTTTTCATATTGATGAGAGAGATTTTTTTAGTAGTTACACATATAAAGTTAAACATATATAGTATATTACAGACTTGATGATAATCAAACGCCAAGTATTAATGTTGTAATTTTTTTTAACTCTGTAGTAATGCTCTTTCGTTACATCTAGATATCATTTGCAGCTTTACTTCAATAGACCGATTTGATTACAAGGTTTCTTTTCTCGGGAATGACCGCCCGCACAAACAAACCCTTGAGTCAATAAATTGCCAAATACTGTGTACGGCTTTATCAATTCCAAATACATTGCAGTAGAAATACCAAGACTCATGTACAAACATCCCTATCGATGTCACTGTATGTTTTTGATTATTATATCCCTCAAAACTTTTGTGTTTTTATGTTAATGACCACTCAATATGAGTACCCTGTTGCTCCGCGTTTTCTATACTAAGGTTTTTCATTTAATTCTTTGACGTGTGCTTTATTGTACTGTACTGCTTTTGTAGTGAGCTCGACAATGGGTCGTAAACCGGTTAATCCTTCCGATTGAGTAACGATGGACTCTTAAACTTGTCTGGGGCATTTCTATTCTGTCATAAAGGAGAAATTATTATAGGCTCTTAAAAATAATGTCACTCTTATATTGGCTAATTAATCATTTCTTCATTCTGCTTCTGACATTCAATGAAAAGTCAAAGGCAAATATCCTGTTTATATGACATAAGGCTGTGAAAACGGAGAATTCATGATATTGAGGTAAATTTGATAAAAATACATTGTCTTAGTTGTATAACAAAAGTTGTCAATGACATGCAGGGCAAAACCTTATAATGCAATTGCGGTGCATTAATAAATTCTTCAAAACTACTTTTGTAATTAACCTCATAAAGGATTTTGCTATATCTCTACTAAGTTATAGTTCCGATCTAGGTGATTACTATGTCCAAGTTTTCTTCTTACTAGACTTAAATTGATATTAAGGCATGGGCTTAACTCTATTTAATGAAAAAAAAATTACAATACCAATATTGTAAAATTGTGATATATGACTCGCAAAACACGCCGTGGTAGATTTTCATGAACTTCTGAAAATCGACGTTCTCTCTATAAATGATCAAACCTTAAGAGCATCCGCTTCATATCTAGATTTACTGTTGTCTGTTGATAAGGATGGTCAGGTACATACCTCCCTTAATGACAAACGTGATGATATCAACTTCCATACAACGAATTTACCCTTTCTGAGTAGCAATATCCCCTCCTCACCTGCCTCCTAATATTAATTTCACAACTTATACGCTACGTCGAGGCATTCTCCCCTTATCGGTGTTTTGTCCTGTTTTGCTAGGCGTCTAACAATAAAGCTACTCGCTAAGGTTACGAATTCGAACACAAAAACTCGTTCCTGAGGAAGTTTTATCGCCGATACAAAATTGCTGTTAGACAGTATGAAGTTTCCCTTCCCAGAATGTTATAAGATATTCTGGAACAGGATCATAGACAGTGACGACCTTTTACTGATATGACAAATTACCTGTATGAGTCTACCAAGGAACAAGAGAGATTTCTATGGAACCAACCGTTGCAAATTGTAGCAACCCAGAAGCTCACCACCGAACACGAGAGGTTTCTATGGAATATTTGGGACAGGAGTAGTATGCTCGCATGAGACGCTCACTCATATCGGACACCCGGTCTAATCCCATTTGGGATTCGCAATCTCTCTCTTTGAAATCATCAGCACCGAATTTGCAAAGTTTTACTAAACCATGAATACCGTACATCGCCTGGTACTCTTTCGAATTTATACTTGTATAACAGAAAAAAGTGGAAATCAAAATATGAAATTTGAAATATGAGTTTGATGTAAGAAGTTTTCATATATCAAATACTATCATAATTGATATATGTCAAAAACGAAGAAGTACCGACGTGTTAACCACGTCTCATAGTCCATGGAATAAAAGGACAATATCATGTATAGTGTCATATTCACACCAATGCGAATCCCAATAAATTCGAGGTGAGACCAGGTGCCCGAAATGAGTAAGGTCCCCAGGTCCCCTGGTTTTATAGAACACCCGTCCCAAATGTCCTGCAACAACTTTTCAAGTCTGTATCGATGCTACTCACAAAAATATTATCAGAAATTAAATCTGGCCTTCATAGATATTGCGAAACAGTATATTCCAGAAGTGGAATTAATCAAATGTGGATCCTTAAAAATTCAAAAGAGTGTTTTGGGGGGGGGGGGATTTGTGGGTTTTTTTTATTTTTTGTTTTATTATTTTTGTTTTCTTTTGTTTTGTTTTGTTTTGTTTTGTTTTTTATTTTTGGGTTTTTTTTTTTTTTTGGTGGGGGGGGGGGGTCAACAGAAACTATGTGCAATGTGCTAAGAAAATCGGCAGTTCAACTTCAGTGTTTTTCTAACAATATACTGCTGACATCTTTCTAAGATTCGAACAGACTAGTGCGTTGTGCTGGGTCACTGTGTTTGTAAATGGCCATTGCCTTTGTTATGCATATACATTTCAGATGAAAAGACGCACATACAATTAAAATATCTAGTAATTCAGGATTACATTACCTAATATATTCGAGATATTGTTCATTATTCTGAAGACAGAGATTTCATCACTATAAGGTAAATTTCATATTTATTTACCTATGGCTAAACTTTGTGAGTAAAGGTGTGAGACCCTAGGACGATGCCAAACAGAAAAACTTCTCATCGCCGAAAAGGCTGACAGACCAAACAGGTGTCGCGGTAGGTGGCTCACAAAAGTTCTCACTGCTGCGGGTAAGGCTGCTGCATTTTCTGTGCATTTTAGCAGGCATCATACAGTGCGATAATCTTGGTGTGCCTTAAAACAGTCGATAAAATTTTCTGTAGTTCGGTATTCTCTGATTAAATACCTACATTTATATAGGTGTTATATGGGTTTTTGGTCAGAGCGAATTCATTTACAAAACACGTGGGATATTCTCCTCAGCGCCACCTTATATTTCTGTGAAGTGATCACTGACTTACCGAATCATATCAAGAATGTCTCAAAATCAGCTGTATTACATTCACATTTAGCCAATTTATTGGATAACTAGATGAAATTCATAATGTTTTACATAGTAACCTCACCTAGAAAAGTTCATACCACGGACACCTTCGTATATGCAAATCCTCGTAATCGTTATATCGCTAAAAGATGAAAATTTCAACACGAGAGGAAGCTAAATTTACGAAAATGTCAGTGGCACGACTATTTTATACACCATAAATATAGATACAGGTGTAGTTCTATTGAGTAGACCATGGTTCTACTGCTTTATTCACATTTATCTTTATTGTAAACTTATAATTTTAACAGTATTTTCAAAGTTAAAGTATATTCATCTTCAAGATCAGATTTATTCATAGTGTTGTATGTCTGTCGGCTCACTATGTGACGTAAATGTATGAAAATAGCGTTAAATAATTTTAACGACATGGACATCTAGAACAAACAAGAATACGCACATTAAATATTTGCTACGAACTTTGAATGGTAAATTAAAGTGATAATCGTCGTTCAGTTGGTGTTGTCAATCGGTTTGAGAGCCAATCTTCTGACTCTCAACAAAAGAACACACTTTCAAAGAAATAAATTAACCTCAATGTAGAGGAAAAGAATTATTAACAATTTACTCAAGTTGAGATGAAATTTCACATCAAGACGAATGCAATCCTCAATCTAAAATCTGAGGCCAGGTATATGTTCTTTTTTTCTTGTGTTGTATTCATTAATTGATATAGTTGGCATTGTTTAAAATGGATTCAAGATTTTGAACGAAATTCTATCATATATTTAATGTTACTCTCCATTCATCTTAAGAGTAGCATTTCGTTGCTACAGTTACAGAATACTTGTGACTTCGGTATGTATCATATGCAAAACAATAAATCTTATAAATTAATCTTTTGCAAAGCTCAGATTACTATTAATCAATAGGGGTTTTGAACACCTCTCTCACACATATACACACTATCTCAAAAAATAGATAGTTTTTTTTTCAATTACTTTCATTTTATTTACATGTATATGTATTCAGTTTCATGATATATATTAACGGATCTTGTTAAGTGAAGTATAAGGAAAGGAAGTTTAGTCAAATAAAAGCTTCTTCTTAATCGTTCCATACAAGTTAACAGTCTTGAAAATTTAATTCAATATTATGTCTTCACTTTACAGATTATAAAGTTCCACCCTTTTATATTCTAGACGTGTCTTTTATTTATTCTATCATTGTTCAATTTCACAGTCGTTTGGTATCCATGTAGCGTAATATACGTCTTTAATTTGCGAAATGTGCTTTCCTTTTTAATAAGAAATATACGACGTTCATTTATTCTTGTAAAGTAAACTCATTATGTCCCTCATAACAGCGTACTATTTTTATAATATTATTATTGTTTAACCTCATGGAAATGTTTGTCCTGAAATTGAAAACGTCCATAACATATTGGAATAAAACCTTGTTGAGTACATCTACGTTTTAAAACCACATTTACGTCACTGTCATGCTAAAGACCCTAACACTCCATCCAGCACCTGTCTTATTTATGAAGGTATAGGGGCTAAACCTGGATTTGTTCATGAAATGGAGTTAGCCATATACAACATTCAATACAAAGCATAAAAATTTCCACTGGATGTCTAATATTCAATATACAGTCAAAGTACTGCAAATTCAGTGGGAGTGCTTTCAGCATAAACATTTGCTAATCCCAAAT
Source organism: Pteria penguin (assembly GCA_035048485.1). Lineage (NCBI taxonomy): Eukaryota > Metazoa > Mollusca > Bivalvia > Pterioida > Pteriidae > Pteria > Pteria penguin. The sequence continues at coordinate 21,369,015 of CM068580.1, read as the reverse complement.
GAGTTGAAAAAAATATGTCCGGAAGTACTAAGCGTCTCTTGCTGGCAAACTACGCCGTACCAAATGTTCCATAGAAACCTATCGTGTTCTGTGGAAAGCTATAAGGGTTATTTGTTAGATCGGCCAAAGGAGGTAGCTTCATACACGAGACAAGGTAGAAAGAGGGCTTCCATACTATCCAACAATATCGACCATAGACCTTTCTCATTGATGAGATTCAGTGTGTTCCTTTTTTATCCCTGTATGAGTAGTTTATCTGGGCATAAGAACAAAATACAGCATGTAGTGGCAAGGCGTAAATTAGAAATCTATTGGCAAACGAGGACGGAATATTGCTACTCAGGGTAGAGAGTTCAGTGAAATGAGAGTTGAAATCGCCACGTTTGTCAATGAAAGAGGTGCATGGTTGATAATCCCAATGGAAAGATAAGAATAAGTCAAGATAAGAAGCAGATGTATTGCTCTTTGTCGTCGTTACGTAATGAAACGAAAAGACGAATGTAATGTATAATACTTTAATGGATCTTTCTTTCCATTTCAGTATACGTTAAAACTAGCTATTTTTTCTATCTGTCTTATGTGATAAATGCATTGTTGCATATATTTATATTTATAAGCAATTCCCCTGCTGACCAGCCGCATTTTTTAACTTAGCAAATCATATTTTTATCAAAATCACTACTGTGAAAATCTATATTTGCAGAGCAAATTTTTACATCTTAAGAAAAGTGACAATGGCACTAACAACAATGTACCTCTGCGGAATGTTCACAGACGCCTGAAATTTAGTGGGGAGACCAAGAACCCAAGGGGAGTAAGCGTCTCCTGAATGGATAGCCACATCCGCTATGAATGCCTTTACATAAAGAAGAAACAAATGTAACTCAGTACTCTATATATGAATGAATGTGAACCGACAATGTGTAGGAAGTATCATTGGCACATAACAGCAGGAAAAAGGTATAATAACACTGAAGTTAAACCTTTAGCAAGAATAAAACGGTTAAAGAAGAACATATCACGTCGCAGTTTTGTTGATTTGAGGCAAAAAACAATATACGCGCGATTTTTTTTTTTTCATCCTTTGATCTTTTAAAATTTGCACTGGTATTAAAATCAGAGACGTGATTTTAGTGTTAGTTCCCATAACAAATACAGTAGAAACACCGACGACATCGATTGTTTTTGCAGATGGTAGCTAATTATCTTCAAGAAAAAAGAGGAGTTACCGGCTCAGTTATGTGGCAGAAGTCACCATGGAGCTATACAATACATAAATATAAATAATATAATAGAACATTTAACACATTACAAAAATATTTGATTGTAGTGCAATTACGATACCGACTTAGGACGGTCATTTAATTTGACAAAAGCCAAACAAATGGTGTGGTTAACCGGTTTACGGGCCCACCTTCCCACTCACCGTAACAACAGAACAATCAAAAGACGTACATTTAAAAATTTATAAATAATCCTCCATGTAAAGAACAAGGGTCAACAGGTATCGCATATTGTCATAAAAAAGGTCATAAAAATATAAGCACGTAAGGTATTGTAAAAAACATAATGGTATAAAAATATATGCGACATCAACATGATAAACCGTGCTCTGCCAGTCTGAAAGCGAGCTAAGACCCTAGATCTGTAGGAGTCCCGACTAACAGTCAGAGGGGACGAGGTTCAGGACCATGTCTCCTCTGAAAGAGGTTTGGACAAGGCCCGTCATATAGTCCCCACCGCCCTGTTAGTCAGCGTGCAACGTTCAAGTAAAAGTCTGCATAAGGCTGTAGAGGGGCCAAATACAAGACCTATAGTCTTTTTGATGATCTCAATATCATATTGTCTATTTAGGAGACGTTTGACTATTTTATTACATGATAAAATAACGTTATCGGAGCCTTTTACTTTCCTTAGTTTATATACGAGATCACCGTAAAAATTAGGATGGGAAATTCCATTGGATACATACTGTTGAAAAGAAATATTTCCAAATTTAGATAGAAGTTCTGAATAAGATCTGAAAAATTTGCCGAATGTTTTTCTTAGCTTGTGATATCTGTAACCCTGAGTTAAAAGTTTAGTAGTAATTTGTAAATTTCGTTTATGAAAGTCCAAAACATCGGTACAGCCTCTGACAAATCGAACTAATTGAGATATATAGATACCATATGATGGGAGTCGAGGGACATCGCCATCAAAGTAAGGGAAATTTACAATAGGAAATCCAAAATCCTCACGTTTATCATAAATATTAGTATACATTAGGTTGTTGATAATTTTGATGTTTAAATCTAAGAAAGGTGTAGATTTATCTCAAGTATTAGCTTTATTCAATGTGAGCTCTGGTGGATATATTTCTGATATAAATTGTTCGAATTCAGGGTTGTCGATAACCAAAATGTCATCCAGATATCTGCAAGTATTATTAAATTTGTCAATGAGGTCAAAACGTTTTGATTTTTGAATAGAAACCATAAAATCCCTCTCATAACAATAAAGAAATAAATCTGCTATCAGAGGCGCGCAGTTAGTACCCATAGGAATCCCAACTATTTGTTGATATATCTTGCCATCAAATTTCAATTCCCCTTTTCACATTCAGTGAAATGTATAAGGGCAACGGTCCTGAAGATATTGAATGAGTTGTAAAATGGGAGACTAGACTATCGTGTATTGATTTAGTCCTCATACAAAAGCTACAACGACATCTAACTCAGCTCTATGACAAAGTCAAAAGCAGTGCAATAAAAACGCACCTTTAATAATTTATAAATAACATAATATAATAATATTGGATAAAATGTTACATAGATAATATTATATAATTAAAATAACAACCTAGAGCAGTTTACCAAATATTTTATTAGCTTTTTAGATTTATATTATGAATACAGAGTACACTTTCTTTTAGTATGTTACAAGATGAGGTTAATACTTTTCTATTAAACGTTGATTACCCTGATTGCATTTTAAATCTCTTACTAGTTGAATTTCATCCCTTTGCTTGGAATATACTGATAACTTCAGAGCATAACAAAGTGTAACCAAATATATTTCGGTACGTCAGGTTTTCCAGGGGACCTTGTTAGCCTGTATCCCTATTTTGTCTAGTAGAATACATTCTTAGCACTGCATATATATAAAGACAAAAACTAATTGAAATACCGATTTAGAAAGAGAAAACACAATAAATACACATATACTTAGCGAGGTTTAGATAATCTTTTCACCAAAAAGAATTTATCCATTTTTAAACGATTTGAATACATATCTAAGCGGTGTTCTTGAGATTGAGATGATGTACCCGGGGAATACAAGCATCTTCTTTGTCACACTTCCAGTAAAATTATTGAAGTTTCAAGTATGGAAGATGTTAAGTTTTGTGTTCAAAATGTTAAGAATACGTCTAAATAACATTCAACATTCGGATAATGAGATCTATTTCAAATTCAATAAGAATTTCCAGCGTGTGGCAATGTTAGTCTACCACTCACAATAATTTGTTATAAAATGTCCTTTCCAAATTCCACAAAAATGATACCGATCACAAAAGTTTTACATATATCTAAAATCAAAGTACTTCAGTGAAGCAATACTTATTTAAGAGAAGACAGAATACGTCTGACCGAGCTATACAACACAAATCACCAATTGCAAAATATACACATAAAACATAATTCTAATGCAAACATAAAAGTAACACGAAATGTCATTGTAAGATGAAAGTACATAGGAGGCATATAAATACTCGATTACACGCCGCTTATAAATACTCGATTACACGCCGCATATAAATACTCGATTACACGCCGCATATTTTAAATTTGTATTAATATGCATTACGGATGTCTGTCAGTTTGTCTGTCAATGTGGCAGATCTCGAGAATACGCCGGTCTAACTCTAGTCGATCTAGCACGATATTTTTACTATACGAAATTTTGAGTTGGATGTATTGTAAGGAAATATTAGACAAGAGAATATTTAAAATGTAAAGATGATGGATAAATCCAAACCACAAATCCAAAAATCATGAAACCATAGGACATACAAAACTTAGACTCTGACAGGGACGATAACTTTTTATCCCTGGTACGCTAGATAGTTTTTGTCAAATTAGGACGCGAGCATACGACACAAATATGGCGTTCCATTCAGCTGTTTGACATCTGCAAATATGTTGACTTCTAAAATACATATTGCATGAAAACGTTAATAAAGTGCTTGTGTTTTAAAATTTCTGGTAGGAAATCAATGATTTACAGGTAGCAAATATGCGTTTCTTGACTTCGCTAACGCGTCATCCAAAACCTCAATTTGGGAGATGTAAGTCCCCCGACAACATGCCGGAAATTTGTTATCCCCCTAATTACATCAAATAAACGGAAAACGACATTACGAAATATTCGATTGTGATACATTTACGATACCAACTTAGGATGGTTAATTGAAATAACGAACTTCACTCAACTGCTGTGGTTAACCAGTTTACGGATGCCCACCTTCCTACTTACCCCAAAAGCAACAGAACACACATTTAAAATTAATGAATAATCCCTTTGCAGTGTGGAACTGGTACAAAAGTTCTCGGTTGAGGATTTGACTTAAGAATTATTATACTTTTTTGTGTTGTTACGTAGCAATAACACCTTCTACACAGTGTTGGTTCACATTCATTTATATATACAGTGCTGAGTTGCATTTGTTTCTTCTTTATATAAGGGCACTGCTAGCCATTCAAGAGACGCTTACTCCGCCTGAGTAGCCGGTCATCAAACTACTTTTTATTTTCCATTCTGTTGTTTTGCGTACTATTTTTAATGAACAATCAGTATGTGTTAATCATTTCGTCAGCATGCACATACTTTTCGCAGTGTAAAAAAGAAAAAAGAGGAGTTACTGGCTCAATTTTATGGCTGAAAACACCATGGAGCTATACAATACATGAATATAAATAATATACTAGCACAATATTTGATTGTAGTGCAATTACGATACAAAAACAAAAAAACATTACTACAATAATTGTCGATGCAGTTAATATATTGGTATATTAGTTATTGTTATGTAGTGAAGTACCTATCATTTACTTATCTATTGTTTATTGTTATTACGGACGTAATACAACTTAGCCAAACGTCTTACAATCTGTCCCTCTGTACAAAGAATCAGATCTATAATGGTGGTATACCCATTAACCAGTAGCCCTTCTCGACAGCGATTTTCTCTTTTATGGTTGAATTAATCAGTGCTAGACAAGACGATTACATTTCATTAGAATACGTATAAAAAATAATACATTCCTCTCAAGCAAAGTTCGCGACTCAGAGAAATTACGGCATCGATTTGTTCTCAAATTCGAAGAAGATGTATTATCCGATGTTTTATTAGACATTATCAGGTGTAATTAAGACGGCTTAGTGACGGGCTTTTATTCTCAACTTAACGAGTTAGTCGGTGATTCATTAACGATGGACCTCTTTTGTTCTCCGACTGAGAGATACAAGTTTATGTTTCCTGTTATAATTAAATCATTGTATCAATTTCTTGTTCTAAAGCATCGTCTGTTGATTTGCAGGAATATTTATATCAGTTTTTATTTTACTTGTATTGTTATCTTTTCTCTCAGAGGACAGTGGGGTTTTATTCTGAAAAACTACAAGACCGTATTATGAATATTGCAAACTGATTTTCATCTTATAATTATACATTTACTTGTACGAAATATTACTTTGACAGCCTAGTGAAAGAATTAGGATTAAATTCAGCTCCAGGAAATCCTACTTATACTCTCACGAACTTTTCGGTTTCGGAAGTACTCGAGAATCATAAATCTGTCCTCAATACGTTTGGTATTGACTCAAATAAATTGAATTTAGAACTTCCATATTTGTACTGTATTCCAAAAATGCACAAAACTCCGTACAAACAACGCCTTATCGCTGGTTCCTCGAAGTGTTCCACAAAATCTGTATCGATGCTACTCACAAAAATATTATCAGAAATTAAATCTGGCCTTCATAGATATTGCGAAACAGTATATTCCAGAAGTGGAATTAATCAAATGTGGATCCTTAAAAATTCAAAAGAGTTGTTAGAAAATCTAAAATCAAAAAGTTTTACTAAAATTCACTCCATCAAGTCTTTTGACTTTTCGACTCTGTACACAACGATCCCTCATCAGAAATTAAAAGACAGATTAGCGGAAATTATTCAAAATGCATTTACTAGTAAAAACGGAAGCCGCAAATTCAAATATATAGTAATAGGCCACGATAAAACTTACTTTGTTAGGGAAAATTCTGATTCCAAAAATAAATACACTGAAACAGCTGTCATTCAGATGTTGAACTTTCTTATCGATAACATTTTTGTGGTGTTTGGAGGTAAGGTTTTTCAACAAATTGTCGGCATTCCAATGGGCACTAACTGTGCTCCGCTTCTGGCTGACATATTCCTTTATTCATACGAAGCTGAGTTCATTCAGTCTTTGCTTTCGCAAGGAAAAAAACAATTGGCTCTTGGCTTCAATTTTACTTACAGATATATAGATGACTTGCTTTCAATTAATAATCCTTCATTCGCGGATTACCTTAGCATCATCTATCCAAGTGAACTGGAGGTCAACGAAACCACAGAAACTAGTAATTCTACTTCGTATTTAGATATTATGTTGTCTTTCGACATTAATGGTCAATTGAACACCTCACTCTATGACAAACGTGACGATTTCAATTTCGCTATCACAAACTTTCCTTTCATAAGTAGCAACATTCCATCATCGCCCGCATACGGCGTATTCATATCTCAGTTAATACGTTATTCCAGAGCATGTTCAAATTATAGTGACTTTGTTCTGAGGGCTAGGCGACTTTCAGTTAAGCTGCTCAACCAGGGTTATATATGTGCTAGACTAGCATCGTCACTGAGGAAGTTCTACGGTCGTTACGAGACTCTTATTACTCCATATGATATCTCGTTATCCAGACTTTTAAATGATATTCTGGACTGAGACCGATTCCGATCACTTTACACAGATTTGACACCTTCTATACTAGAAGGTTACCTACTTCGACTTCTCCATATATAGATACATATGGAATTCACACGATTTGACTCTTTCTACGGGATATATGTGACGGGTGTTGCTAGCAAGCAGGAGAAGCTCACTCTCCCCGGGCACCTGATCTCACTCCATCACAGGGGTTCACATATGCTCTTCAAGTAGACATATTTTGTTATTTTCCATTTGTTTTTCATTTTCACTGATTTTGTATGTCCTATGGTTTCATGATTTTTGGACTTGTGGTTTGGATTTATCCATCATCTTTACATTCCAGCAACATCTTACCAGCGGATTCGTTAATCCCTGTTTCGACGGTGACAAACAAACTAATTTCGTTAATAGAATCCGATAATGTCATCTGCTTAACTTAAAATAAAGTTCAACGCTTTCGACATCGAAGTACGACCAGAAGATTGTCGTACAGACCATGGGTCTTGTATTGGGTTGTCTACTGTCGTATGCAAACTATTTCCTGAGCGTTACATTGACTAATCGGACTATGATAGGTTTCGTCTTTACTTTCGCAGAGAAGATAAAGTTCAAAATCTCAGCACCTCCTGCTAGTCTGGACTCCTACAGATCAGGAACCTTAGATCCCTCTGTGGCATGCAGAGCACAGATGACTCATTTCTTGTTACTAAATGTATATTTTACCATTAAAATTTGTGCTCATATTTATTAACCTCCCAACTTTAGTAATTTTTCTTCTTTATATGTAGGATGATTTATGAAATTCTAAATATGTATGCTGCGATTGAACTGCTATTGTGGTAATGCGGAAGATACGCCCGTAAACCTGATATATATCAATATATAAATGAGTGACGGTTATCGTTTCAATTGACAGTCCTAGTCTGAAGTCGATATCACAACCAATTGCATTACTATAGAATATAGTCCTGATGTTTTAAAGTGCTTATTCTTGTATTTTATGGTATTTTTTCAAATTATTTCATTATTAGCAGTTTACTTCCGTGGTGTTTTCCGTCATACTGCTGATGCTGAATCATATACTTTTATCTTTTCCTTTCTCTGCATATTCATGTCAATACAGCTTGGTCAGATGTCTTCTTTCCTTTTTTTTCAAAAAACATTCTTTTCGGTACAAAGGTACTGCGAATAAGTTGTTTGCATCTTTAATAAAGTCATTACCACAAGGTACTATATGTCATTAGTGGCTATTTTCTAAGAAAATTTAAAGTCTTACTCAATGCCTTGTATTCTTTGCCTATGTTTAAGAGGTTGGTAACCTCCTATTTCCATGTCGCGATATATCTGAAATATTTTAAAAGCTACGTAAAACACCAATCAACCAAATGTATTCTTTTCTGTATTCAGAACGTTGAGAAAATGATTTAATAATTCCTAAAGTGAACAAAATTCTGGGGGGAAATGAGAAGTTTATCATTTTAGCGATTGAATGTACCTATAAAATTTTGTGTCGGTTGCTGAAAACAGAGTTATACGATATCTTATACATGTACCACACATGATTACCGTCAGCCAACACCATATTTTTGAGAGCATAATGATGTGAAAGAAAAAAGAGGAGTTACCGGCTCAGTTATGTGGCAGAAGTCACCATGGAGCTATACAATACATAAATATAAATAATATAATAGAACATTTAACACATTACAAAAATATTTGATTGTAGTGCAATTACGATACCGACTTAGGACGGTCATTTAATTTGACAAAAGCCAAACAAATGGTGTGGTTAACCGGTTTATGGGCCCACCTTCCCACTCACCGTATTAACAGAACAATCAAAAGACGTACATTTAAAAATTTATAAATAATCCTCCATGTAAAGAACAAGGGTCAACAGGTATCGCATATTGAGAGGTCATAAAAATATAAGCACGTAAGGTATTGTAAAAAACATAATGGTATAAAAATATATGCGACATCAACATGATAAACCGTGCTCTGCCAGTCTGAAAGCGAGCTAAGACCCTAGATCTGTAGGAGTCCCGACTAACAGTCAGAGGGGACGAGGTTCAGGACCATGTCTCCTCTGAAAGAGGTTTGGACAAGGCCCGTCATATAGTCCCCACCGCCCTGTTAGTCAGCGTGCAACGTTCAAGTAAAAGTCTGCATAAGGCTGTAGAGGGGCCAAATACAAGACCTATAGTCTTTTTGATGATCTCAATATCATATTGTCTATTTAGGAGACGTTTGACTATTTTATTACATGATAAAATAACGTTATCGGAGCCTTTTACTTTCCTTAGTTTATATACGAGATCACCGTAAAAATTAGGATGGGAAATTCCATTGGATACATACTGTTGAAAAGAAATATTTCCAAATTTAGATAGAAGTTCTGAATAAGATCTGAAGAATTTTGCCGAATGTTTTTCTTAGCTTGTGATATCTGTAAACCTGAGTTAAAAGTTTAGTAGTAATTTGTAAATTTCGTTTATGAAAGTCTAAAACATCGGTGCAGCCTCTGACAAATCGAACTAATTGAGATATATAGATACCATATGATGGGAGTCGAGGTACATCGCCATCCAAGTAAGGGAAATTTACAATAGGAAACACAATAGTATGTGCGTAGTTTTGCCTTCAATTCGTTGCCGATATGAAATGCTGATTTAAATAAATTGTTAAAAAGCACATGTATTGATGTCTATCAATTTTTTTCCAAAATGTTTCGTAACGAAGTAAATCTCATCTTAATGAAATCAGTGAAAATATTCAACGCAGATTACGTGGCCAATACACTGCATTTTTCCGTAGATCATTTTCATGTGATGTATTTTTTATACATTTATCATGCTGCTTATATGGTGAGTTAAAAGTTACAACTCATTACCAGGTTAACCAAAGTAAAAAACGAAGAAGTACCGAAAGGTAAACCATACCTCATAGTCCATGGAATAAAAGAACAATTTCGTGTATAGTGTCATATTCAGACAAATGCGTGCGAACCTTAATAAAATCGAGTTGAGGCCAGGTGCCAGGGAGGAGTAAGCGTCCCCTGGCTGCATGAAACACCCGTCGCAAAATATTGCAACAACTTTTCAAGTCTAGGACATAAATACATAAATATACACGTATGAACACATAAAGGAGACAAGAACGCGAGGTCAAATTTTCCTGTTCAGTGCACGAAATGCTGTTTAACTGAAATTACGGCATAGGAAATGCACGTGAACAAATGCCTGTATATATACGTATTTTGTCAAATCAAATATAGACAAAAAGTTAAGATAGTAAGTTTGTATGGTCAGGTCCCAAAATACCGGATAACATTTTTGAAAGTGGAATCTGAAATTGTACTAGATCCCTATATCGACCATAGAACTTCCTCAGTGACAGTTTTAAAAGTTTCTCAATATATCCTTGTGAGAGTAGTTTCGTGGCAAGAAGCTTTGCTCTCAGGACGAAATTTTCGTATTTAGAGCATGCCCTAGCATAGCGTATAACTTGTGAATAAAGACGCCATATGCGGAAGAGGAAGGTATGTTGCTACTCAGAAAAGGGAAGTTGGTAATAATTAAATTGAAATCGTCACATTTGTCATAGAGAGAGGTTACTAATGAACCATCGTCACTAATTGATAGGAGTATATCGAGGTACGAAGCAGAAGATGCGCTGTCAGTTGTATCTGTTATCTCGAGTTCCTTTGGATATATGATGTTGAGGTGATTCTTAAATACAGGATTGTTAATCGACAAAACGTCATCGATGCATCTGTATGTAAAGTTAAACCGAGGTGCTTATTGTTTATTACCTTTAGAGAGCAGAGACTGTATGAATTCAGATTCGTAAGAGAACAAAAATATGTCGACCAGAAGAGCCGTGCAATTAGTACCCATCGGAATGCTAACAATCTGTTGGAACACTTTTCCACCAAATATTACAAAAATATTATCTATAAGAAATTCTAACATTTGGATGATCTCTTTAACTAATTCACTGTATTTCCGTCGACTGTCTCATAGTGACAACAAGATTATGTATCAAATTTGTAGCATTCTATATATGTTCTTAATTTTTATTTGCTGTGTAGAGATGATGGATAAATCCAAAGCACAAGTCCAAAAATCATAAAACCAGAGGACATACAAAATCAGTGAAAATGAAAAACAAATGGAAAATAACAAAATATGTCTACTTGAAGAGCATATGTGAACCCCTGTGATGGAGTGAGATCAGGTGCCCGGGGAGAATGAGCATCTCCTGTTTGCTAGCAACACCCATCACATATACCCAGTAGAAAGAGTCAGATCGTGTAAATTCCATATGTATTTATATATGGAGAAGTCGAAGTAGGTAACCTTCTAGTATAGAAGGTGTCAAATCTGTGTAAAATGATCGGAATCGGTCTCAGTCCAGAATATCATTTAAAAGTCTGGATAACGAGATATCATATGGAGTTATAAGAGTCTCGTAACGACCATAGAATTTCCTCAGTGACGTTGCTAGTCTAGCACATATATAACCCTGGTTGAGCAGCTTAACTGAAAGTCGCCTAGCCTCAGAACAAAGTCACTATAATTTGAACATGCTCTGGAATAACGTATTAACTGAGATATGAATACGCCGTATGCGGGCGACGATGGAATGTTGCTACTTATGAAAGGAAAGTTTGTGATAGCGAAATTGAAATCGTCACGTTTGTCATAGAGTGAGGTGTTCAATTGACCATTAATGTCGAAAGACAACATAATATCTAAATACGAAGTAGAATTACTAGTTTCTGTGGTTTCTTTGACCTCCAGTTCACTTGGATAGATGATGCTAAGGTAATCCGCGAATTAAGGATTATTAATTGAAAGCAAGTCATCTATATATCTGTAAGTAAAATTGAAGCCAAGAGCCAATTGTTTTTATTTTATTTTTTTTTTTTTTTTTTTCTTGCGAAAGCAAAGACTGAATGAATTCAGCTTCGTATGAGTAAAGGAATATGTCAGCCAGAAGCGGAGCACAGTTAGTGCCCATTGGAATGCCGACAATTTGTTGAAAAACCTTACCTCCAAACACCACAAAAATGTTATCGATAAGAAAGTTCGACATCTGGATGACAGCTTTTTCAGTGTATTTATTTTTGGAATCAGAATTTTCCCTAACAAAGTAAGTTTTATCGTGGCCTATTACTATATATTTGAATTTGCGGCTTCCGTTTTTACTAGTAAATGCATTTTGAATAATTTCCGCTAATCTGTCTTTTAATTTCTGATGAGGGATCGTTGTGTAAAGAGTCGAAAAGTCAAAAGACTTGATAGAGTGAATTTTAGTAAAACTTTTTGATTTTAGATTTTCTAACAACTCTTTTGAATTTTTAAGGATCCACATTTGATTAATTCCACTTCTGGAATATACTGTTTCGCAATATCTATGAAGGCCAGATTTAATTTCTGATAATATTTTTGTGAGTAGCATCGATACAGATTTTGTGGAACACTTCGAGGAACAAGCGATAAAGCGTTGTTTGTAAGGATTTTTGTGCATTTTTGGAATGCAGTACAAATATGGAAGTTCTAAATTCAAATTATAATATAATATGTAATTACCGTAGGTGATAAAATTCTATTTTCCATTATTCCATAATGTAGATGTCTTTGTGTTGATTGCTCTCGAATTTCGGAGTAGCTATCGTATTAGTATTATATTTTCTCATTGACATAAACATAAGACGTCCAAATAAACGTTTATAGTCATCTGCATAAACAGGTAGTTTATTCATAAAATGTATCAATTGCCATATAACCAAACTACATCTTACATAGGGCAAGTTTGAGTCAGAACAAATAAATCTGACAGGGAGCGCTGTTTTAAGTCTCTATCATGACTATACTATATTCTCGAAGGGCGTAAGCCGAGAGGAGGTATCAGAAGCAGATGCTCATATGATTTTAAAAGGTGGGGAAGGTTGAGCATTAATGGAACATGAACTATGTTTTACATAAACATAATTGTTTTCTTTAATTTCAGCTTTAACTTCAGTTGTGTCAATTTTATAATTCCAGTTTTAACTTTTGACTTTTTCCACTGTGTTTATTTATATATTTTATAACCTCTCAGTCTTTGGATTGATATGACGACGTTTAAAACTGTAGAATTCTTGGTCTGAAGACTTTTTTAATGATGGCTTCCTGTTATTGACCACGCTGATTGGTGCAAATTATATAGAACAGTGAACCCAACAATTATTATTATATAAGCAATTATAAAATACGTTCTTAGCTCCAAAAAGATCTCTTCTTGTGAGCTTAACGAATCTTGGTCATTCTTTATTCAAGTACAACGTTCACTTTCTGGTATTTATTTTCAAATTTAAGGATTTTTTTTAATTTGCTTCATCTTATTGTAGCCATTCGGCACGTGATCTAATGACTGAAACTGTATTTTTCTTTTCATGCTCTTAACGTCTACTACTTACACGCAGTTAAGTTTTAAAAATACCATCAAACAAAAAACAATATTTTCAAAAAGATAATTAAAATTTATCCTGTAAAATTGTGAAATAAAGATAAACAAAAAATATATAGCATACCTAGATACTCCATTGTATGTTTATAACTTTCATTTGTCCTTTCATACAGTCAGTTCTAGTGCCTCAGAAGATAACTTCGCTACGATTAGGGTTTGATACAATTTGCAAAGTGTCATATCATGAAGTACTTCAATAAACCATCAAGTACTTTATGAAATAATCTTGATGTAATTTGGCTTCATCTAATATTTGTTTTCTAGCTCATGTGTAGGATTTCTCTTTTAACTTCAGAAATGCATTTTCTTTATATCTTTTGCACGATGTTTTAACTTCAGAGGATACATTGTATTGTCAGCCGTTGTCAGCAATCCTGTATGGATATACTTGATGAACGAATATGTCTGCCGTTTACAATTACTTTCCCTAATGAAAGGAAATTCAATTTACATCCAACAATGGCAGAATCACAGATGTTCATGACAAGCATTGTGTGTACAGCATCAGACAAATCTGTTTTGAAAACATTTTCGATGTACGACTTCATTGAAGGATCAAGAACAGACACTTTTTACACAAGTGATAAAAATGAAAATCATTCCAAAAAAATTAAAGTATGTATATCTGGTTTATATTAGAATAAGAAACAATATGAACTTATCATATGTGTCCGTAAAAAGATTCTATATGAAAATGATATGATAAATTTAAGACCACACAGGGACTGCTAGTCTATAGTTTTAACGATAACTGAATATTTTCATTAGAATAAATTTCTGTTTTGTTCTACTACATATCTAGCCATAGCAGATAAGTTCCATTTTGAGTTCGTACTCGAGTCACGAATTGGTACAAAACAAACAGTCCATTTGTGTTAAATGGATCTCGTAATTATGTACACTGTGTAAGCATATGTGTACAAAGTGAGTCAACAAAACGAAATACTATCTACCTCGATACAGTGGACATGATTGAGTGATTGATATATATTTTATCTATTTCATTTATATATGTATTGAATCCCTGAATATAACAAATTGGCTTTGTAGGCACACGGTAACAGTGGTAATTCCCGAGGATGAACTTTTACTTACTATCCCTTTATTTCAATGTATTTACCGACTATCTGTGTGTATTAAACTAAGTGAAAATTTCGAAGAAAGTTTATCTTAAAATTAGTTGAGAAATCCCACATAATGTCTTCGAATTGTCAAATGACAGTGCACCCCGTCTCTTAATGCTTAAACAGTACGATGAAATTGTATGCAAACCAATTACTGGTGGATTTGTCAACACTAAAGTTTTCATATCTGCTTCAAGAGCAGTCATATAAGTATCACCAAAACTCTCAACACAGTGAATTCCATAGGTAAATTCTAATACGAAAGCATCTAATATAATCGATATCAGGCCTAGAATTTCAAAATGGAAGAGTAAAATGAGAGGCAAATGACTTTGAAAACGGCTAGTCCGATTTTTAAAGGGACTTTAAGTACGGTGAAAAACAAATACTACACTCTTTGGTAATAAACATATTATGTGGCAATATTTCGTGGTTTTTAAGAAAATAAGCCGAATAATGTTCTCAAACTTATTTTCTTACCAGTACTAGAAGTTGATGTAAAACGTGTTACACCCTTGTTCGTATGTGCGACTGTGACTTGTAGATAATGTTTGTCCACATGCATCTCATGCCTGCCAAGTTCAAATGTCGTCTACACAAATTGATTTTCTGATGTCTGTTATATGCGAGGTCTTCTGTACTCTCTCTCTACGATTTTCAGCAGATAAGTGCAATAGGTTTTGATAAGATCCACAGTGACGTCTACTTCCAAACAGGATTATTTCACTTATATGCTGGAGACATCTATCTGTGAAAGAAGCTTCTTATTTTATTACTATGCAACGGACCTACTAAAGGCCGTGTGGAATCATGTATGTGTTTACATATAATGTGATACGTGGTACCATTTTATACTGTCTCATCCCAGTGACTAATAGGGAGGCAGAAGATGACAAATAATTAATTTAAAACGCCTTTTCTACTATCGGAATCGAATTCAGTTCGTCAAATTACAACTCTAATGTGATACCAGATGGACAAACTGTCCGTATATTTACATTATACACAAGACTATGTCTTGTGCAACAGTAGCTTAATAGACTGAAGTCTGAGCATGTGTTATATAACAGATCTAATATGGTATATTTACTTATATGTATTATCCTTATCTGGTTTTTCTTATATTCTAGTTATATTAATATAAATTATTATTATTATTATTATTATTATTATTATTATTATTATTATTATTATTATTATTATTGTGTGTCCCTTAATACAAGTTAATTGCGTTTAAGTACATGGTTCACACCTTTTCACAATAGAAAATTATCGTCAAGAAAAGGTTAGAAAATAGTTTCAAGTTACCAAATCACGCGGAACGAGAAAACTATGTAAAGAATGGTACACGATTTTCAAGCACCACGAGATATGGTCCCGAGCGAAGCGAATCGAGGGGGCGAGAAAAGAGTGTACCAACCGACTTAGTACATGGTTAAAGTATGTGGTTAATGGACAAATTCTCATTGGTTTCTCATTGTTTTTATCACCGGGACCACAGCTAAATTATTGGCTATGCCGTTTTGTGAATGAGGTTAGTCGTCAAGACGGTAAATAAATTTATCACTTGCCTTTTAATAGTTTTTCATGAAATAGATAATAAACAAGTACCAGAGAGTACCCCTCCAACAATGCATTCGGTTTTGAAATCCGATTTTGTGCCCAGGCTCTCCACACATTCATAGTAAAAACATTGTTTTGTCTTGTCTTTGTCTGGTATTCTTTCGTACCGTTGTTTTTCTAGCTCGGAGTCGGTAATGGATAGACCAAAACGCGTGTTATCAATTGAATTTTCCCGATGAAATAATAAGCTATGAGTGGATATATGCATAATGTCATAATTCTGAAAGAGACCTCCTCTAATTTAAAATCCATAGTATACTGCTGGATACAACCCGAATATTGAAATATCATGGAAGAATGAATTTGTAAATGATATGAATTCTATAATTATTCAATGATTACTTCTAAATTATTGCCATGGGCTCATATAATTTATTGTTGGGGAAAATATCAAAACCATTGATTATTTGTCCATTAACTACATATTTTAACCATGTACTAAGTCGGTTGGTACAATCTTTTCTCGCCCCCTTCGATATTCGCTTCGCTCAGGGCCATATCTTGTGGTGCTTGAAAATCGTGTACCAACTTTTACTTAGTATGTACTTGACACCTCGAACAATAACTTTGAATAATAAACCAACTCAGCAATAATGTTAATACATCTTAACTGCTTATTTTTCATTTCCCATGTATGTAATTTCTATCTGCAATAGACCCGAATTACCAGTTTTCGTTCTTGGGATTTTTTAAACTTCATTGCATTTTAAGAAAAACCCATTTATTTCACAATGACAACATTTTTTCTTCGTTAAAATTACTATTCTTCATACATTATCAGTCGACTGTTGAACATTCTTTCTATTTATCTCTCTCCTATAACATTTAATGTCTGCCTTAAAATGATGGTTTTCATTGTAAATTCCTTTAAACTGGAAATCTCAAGAAAAGCAAGAAAGTAGTGTAACAGTAGCAGGTTGCTCGACTTGTAAAACGTCCATCCTTAAATGCGAAATGTTATTTTTGGGGTTAGAATCTATTTTGCCTTTAATACAGTTTTTAGGTGGCCGGGGTTTAGCTAAATCGTGGCCACAGTTAAATAAACTGTGCGTACAGTTTATTAAATCGTGGTCACAGTTTAGCTAAATTGTAGCCACAGTTTACTAAACTGTGCACACAGTTTATTAAATCGTTCCCACAGTTTATTAAATCGTGGCCACAGTTTACTAAATCGTGGCCACAGTTTATTAAATCGTGGCCACAGTTTAGCTAAATCGTGGCCACAGTTTACTAAACTGTGCCCACAGTTTATTTAATCGTGGCCACAGTTTATTAAATCGTGGCGACAGTTTAGCTAAATTGTGGCCACAGTTTACTAAACTGTGCGCACAGTTTATTAAATCGTGGCCACAGTTTACTAAATCGTGCGCACACTTTAGCTATATCATCATCAATACAAAAAACCAACAAACATGTGCGACCTTAATGAAGAGATATTTTCATTAAAAGTGGGTTTCAAGTTGGGTTGACACAAAGAGAGATTTGTCAGTTTTTAGAAAGCATAGGTATTAACATATCTGAACGTCACATAAGGCGTATATTGCAGAGATTAAATCTGCGAAGGAGAGGAAACTTTAAAGACTGTGTAACCCTTATAACTTTTATTTATAACAAACTACAATCCATGGGTACAGATGGATGCATGAGAAATGTCTGGTGAACGCATTGCGTGTTAGACGGAAAGACGTGCGTGTTGCTATGTCTTTGATGGATCCGGACGGCTGTCTCTTCAGATAAATACCAAGTTATTTTCAATATCAAAACTTATTATACCCCTTGCAAACGAACTTTGGGGGATATAAATGAATCACCATGTCTCTTTGTCCGTCCGTCCGTACCGATTCGTCTCCGGACCATATCTTTTTATTGAGTGGATGGATTTAGATAGTATTTCACAGGATTGTTGCCCATGACCCAAGGGTGTGTCTCGACCTTGACCCAAGGTCATAGGTCAAAGGTCAAGGTCACTGTGTTTATATATACATATGAACATGAATACTGCATGAATACTGTTTAATGACATTATACGCATTATGGTATGACGCTGCCCGTCCGTAGACCTGTTTATCCCAACAACCTTGTAGGCAGGATACAGACCAAACCTTTTAGCCAAGCATATTGCAATTTTCTATGGGGATTACCCATGGGTAGACAAGAAACCCTATTGATTAACATTGACCTTTGTCTGCAAGGACATATTATGAACATTTGTGTGAAATATGATGACATTTTTGATTTTGATGACGAAATGACAGACGGACACGGCATCGACTATATGCTACCCCGAAATTTTTTCGGGGAGCATAATAGAATATTCCATAGGCATAGGAAGCCGAAATATTCGCAAGAACTATCCATTCAAACTGTACACTCGTTAGACGCCGCGCGCGCCAGATAGCTAGCCCTACAGTAGATCTAAATCGTGGCCACGATTTAGCTAAACTGTGGCCACGATTTAATAAACTGTGGGAACGATTTAGCTAAGCTGTGGCCACGATTTAATAAACTATGGCCACGATTTACCTAAACTGTTGCAACGATTTAATAAACTGTGCGCACAGTATAGTAAACTGTGGCCACGATTTTGCTAAACTGTGGCCACGAACCAATAAACTGTGCGCACAGTTTAGTAATCTGTGACCACGATTAAGCTAAACTGTGGGAACGATTTAATAAACTGTGGCCACGATTTACCTAGACTGTGGCCACGATTTAATAAACTGTGCGCACAGTATAGTAAACTGTGGCCACGATTTTGCTAAACTGTGGCCACGAACTAATAAACTGTGCGCACAGTTTAGTAATCTGTGACCACGATTAAGCTAAACTGTGGGAACGATTTAATAAACTCTGCGTACAGTATAGTAAACTGTGGCCACGATTTTGCTAAACTGTGGCCACGAACCAATAAACTGTGCGCACAGTTTAGTAATCTGTGACCACGATTAAGCTAAACTGTGGGAACGATTTAATAAACTGTGGCCACGATTTACCTAGACTCTGTGGCCACGATTTAATAAACTGTGCGCACAGTATAGTAAACTGTGGCCACGATTTTGCTAAACTGTGGCCACGAACTAATAAACTGTGTGCACGGTTTAGTAATCTGTGACCACGATTAAGCTAAACTGTGGGAACGATTTAATAAACTGTGGCCACGATTTACCTAGACTGTGGCCACGATTTAATAAACTGTGCGCACAGTTTAGTAAACTGTGGCCACGATTTAATATTTTTCACACGTGTCCGCTTACAGCCACCGTAGTGTGTCGATCCAGAAGTAGATTAATTAAAAGAATCTACCTCTAACAGTCGCGGATCCATGATTTCCGAAAAGGGGGGCCCAAATAGGTATTAGCCAAACTTCTCAGCCATTTTTTGTACAAAATCTGGACTTTTACTGGTAAATATGTGACCAAAAGGGGGGACCCTTCTAAATCCGCCACCTGATGATGATTGAGAATTCCACAAACTTGAGTTTGAAGTTTACTTTCTCTATGCCGAGGCATGGACTAGACACAAGTCGATGTTTTTCTCCCATTCATTAATTTGTCCCTTAAAATTGTCAATGTCCCTTGAGTTATGTTGGAAAATGAACAAAACTTTAGCTGCCACACGTTGACGTCATAAAAATTAAACGCGAAATAGGTCGAGTAGCTTGTTATCCACCCCTGCCCCTTTGTGGTTGAGAGGCTAATCATTTCACAATTCTTGTAGGAAAATCTGTGTGAATATAGGATAATGTTTGTTCACAAAGCGTAAGTCTGGTGTATGTTTTTCTCGTCTATAGTGCATGATTAAATAACACAAGATGTAGGTAAATGTTCGTGCATTTTCCTTCAAGATCGCCCATCTGAAGAAAAGCAAGGGAGTAAGTAACGGTGATTGGTTTTTGAGGCCATTATTCAGATCGTAGAACGTCCGTCCTAAAAGAGAAATGCTTTGGGTTTGAATACAGTTAAACAGTTTGAGTATATATATATATATATATATATATATATATATATATATATATATATATATATATATATATATATATATATATATATATATATATATATATATATATATGATTTCATCATCACTCCACATATTCATATCAAATGCTAAGATACTTAACAGTCATCAGAGAGGAATATATGTAATACAAAATATAAAATTATACAATCATGGACTAGAAACCCAAGGGTGGTAACTGATTACTGAGATTTGCTCGCAGCTAACAAATCTCCCGCAGTACCCAGTAGTCCACTACTCTGGGCTTCCTTGACCAATTGTCATTCCATGCAAATTTTGTCTTTAATGTTTTGATATCTGTCAAAACAAAAGGATTAAGATATGGTATATCATATATCGTTTTACAATTTGGATTAACAATGACATTGTTATCACTTTGCATCACAGTTTTGTTAAGATTTTGAGCTTGGATATTATGGAACGAAAATGTCAGCTTCTGATAAATTAAGTAATAATATTCCATCTATGAATACACAAGTGAAATCTAATCAAAGTACAGACAATGCATACAGACGGAGTCATATTACCAATTCTAGTCGTTCTCCGATTGCGGGAGAACAATAAATTTTTTCTACGACTGAATTTTATTGTACACATTATCATGTCAATGAAAAAGTACCAGTTTCAAGAGTGATTTGTTGAGCACGGTGTCAGGCAGAGGTGTATTTCAGATCTCATCTGTAATCCAAACATATTTCTTGTCCGACTAGCTAATAGATCTATAGAAGTAGACCATATCCTGAAATATTAAAATGAGTATTCACCAACCAATTCATTTTTTTACAGCTTACTCGATCTAAACATACGTAACACTTGTCAACTTCAGTCAATACTGATTCAAAAGGATATATATTTTGAATAGGAAATTTCATAAACCAATTTATTAAACTGCTGAATTTAATTACAATCTTTTAAATAATATATTGTGTAACAATTATTACTCAAGTAAATGGATTTGGTTGGTTGGTTGATTGGTGTTTTACGTCGCTTTCAACAATATTTCAGTTATATCACGACATGGAAGCAGGAGGTTACCAACCTCTTAAACATAGTGGCGCAACCCGGGAATCGAACCCGGATCGTCAAGTAAATGGAAGAATGACGTCAGTATGTATTGTATGCAATGTTATAATGAAATTGAAAACACAAAACACCTAATTTATGAATGTTCTAATGTTAGAAATATATGGAATATTGTTGGTCTTATGTTAAAATTTGATATCAAATGGAAATATATAATATTGGGATTTTACAGTACTCAAAGCGATTATATTGAGTTTCTAAATTTAATTATATCCTTTATTGCATGTGTAAAATTTATAAATATAAAATGTATTGTAGACTTTCAATACTGCAAGAAAACATATAAGACACTAAATTACACGTAAAAGTTTCTCTTGATAATCTATTTCAGGTGTTTTATATAAGAAGTATACATTTTCAAAAGTCATTAAGAATATCTCAGACAAACTGTAAACAATAATATGACCTTATATAGTTATTTGTTTTTTATATCTTTGTTAGCAGATCACTCTGGTCCGGGTGATTTGACATGTAAACGGGTCAAATATAATAAATAAATAAATAATAATTAAAAACAAAAAAAATAATAAAAATCTTCAGTCAACACTTTATCCGCTCATGTTTACAGTTTGACAATAAAAATGCATGGTACGAAAAGAGAAACAAAACAAAGACAGAGGACATCTGACCAAGCTGTATGACATTAATCACCAAGGACATGCACACACACAAAACATAATACATATATTGGTCAAATAAACGCAGAAAACGTCATTACAAAAATATTCGATTGTACTGCAGTTACGATACCGAATCAGGGCGGTCAGCTAAAGTAACAAAGGTCACTCAGTTGGTATGGTTAACCTGTTTACGGGAGCCCTCCTTTCCACTCATCACAAAAGAGGCACAATCAAAGGACACACATTTAAATATTTACAAATAATCCTCCATATAGAGAACAAGGATCAACAGGTTTCAGAAAAATATCCACACGAAACGTTTTATGAAATAATATGCTAGTATCAAAAATATGTTAGGCGACATTAACATAAGTAAACCGTGCTCTGCACGTGTATAAGCGAGGTCAGATCCTTGACCTGTAAGATTCCCGATTGGCAGTCAAAGAGGCTCAAACGTTTTTCAAAGTTTATAATATCTGCAACCCTGAGTCAGAAATTTGAAAGTAGTTTGAAAAGTTTTTCAACAATAATTTACATATTTAAATGATGATTGAAAGCCCCAAACCAGAAAACGCAAGATACTTTTTCTATAAGAAAATTTAACCTAAGCGAGTAGCCTAGAATAAGCTTTTGCAATGGGATTTTCCCCGCTGTAAATCACGTGAATAAACTCCTTATCAAATGTATGTAAAATATGTGCAATAAGATTTTGTCACAAATTTCGATGAAATTCATATAATCGTACAACAGTTCGTAAATGAATATTTATTTTTATTTGTATTTCCGTAATTAAATAGGTTTAAAACAGCTTCTCAACAAAACTTCGAAGCATTTTTGTGCTATATCTCCTCGTAAACATGAAGTTAGCCACGTGTACTATCAGGTCAATATCCCAAAATAATTGAATGGCCTGACAATGAACGGTTATTGCTTCGCAATGGATTCGACTGAAAATAAGTCCAAAGTATTTTAACTATTTTAATGAATTCTAAGTAATAAAATTATCAAATGTAAGTTTTACATGGTATTCATTGTTTACAAAGTTTATAATTTCTGTAACTTGTTACACACATAATTTATGATCACATGTGATACCCTGATGTATTGAAAACTGCATATATTGAAGTAATTTTTATTATCGTTTTAATTTCATTAAATCTCAATTAGAATATATTTAGCTATTATTTGAATTAATGTTAATATGTTGGTTTTATGTTAAATTTCATATCTTTAAGATGTTTACCTATTTAAATCATTTTATTTCTGTGCGATAAATTCTTGTATGTTTCAATATTAACAAAATCTTTGTTTAGAT
This sequence comes from Pteria penguin, assembly GCA_035048485.1. Taxonomy (NCBI): domain Eukaryota; kingdom Metazoa; phylum Mollusca; class Bivalvia; order Pterioida; family Pteriidae; genus Pteria; species Pteria penguin. Next base: position 21,345,719 of record CM068580.1, on the reverse strand, counting down.
GAAAACATTAATATTATAGAAAATTATTATTCCATTATCCTAGCAAAAAGCTTTAAGGGGTAACTACAAAAATCTGCAAAGCGTAGTTTTGATAACATATCTTTCTAATAAACTGATACCCGATATATGTATATATTGTACGTATCGTCTTTCTTTATCTGTTTAGTGGGCACTATAAATACAGAGGAAGTCATTTAATTATATGACTTAAAACAAAAATATGAGTTGTGTTAGATCATCCGCATTAAATTGTAATGGATATACGCTTTTAAATGAATTGAAGACTTCATGAACGGTAGTAACTGATACTTGCTATGGCAACTAGTCTGTTTTGTACTTCTGAAGTGTCATTACATTTGTATTGCTGGTATGGAACATTAATATGTATCATTGGATTTTTAACATTTGCCGTAAGTGCTGAAGTATCTAGCCATGGAAAAGGTATTGCGTAAAAGATAAATAAATTCATATTTATCTACTTATATGAATAAAGCTATGTATTTTTTAAACATTCATACTCCTCTTAGTATTTTAGTTTCGTAATTACGAAATAAAAGGGAATGGCGATGAAAATAAATATGATATGAGCTTCGATTAGCGTACATTCAGTCGACAGCTTTTCAACCATCAAAATATTTTTTCGACGAAATACTGAAAATCATAGTAGAATTATAATTAATTGGCATCCTCCTGTGAGCTTGGGTTATTAATCAAGCATATTTCATCAAATTGCATTTGGGGAATAATAATGATGAAACCACAAATCATTCCTGATGTTATCTCAAGTAAAACATTTTCGATTCATTACACAAGGTCCGAACTTGCAATACGGCTTACATACGTAAATTTGAAACTACATTTCATAAGAACCTTCTATGTCATAAGAAAATATTTACTATCATAGAATTATGAATGTTGTACATTAATGTTCTTCTCATCAACTATAAAATTATCACCTGAATGAAATTATATTATTTAATTAATTGAAGAGGTCAATTTTATGAGTTAGTATTACAAAAATAAGCATATCATATGTATGTATTGATTTTCATTGAATTGATAATTATCTATTTGTCTGATAGTTATCTATTTGGTGACTATACCAAAGTCAAATGCCTTTCCCTTTTAACATTGTCAAAGTCAAATTCAATATAAATGTGACACAACATGGCTGTTTGCTGACTCACTTCATTTAATAGATAACAATGAAATAGTTATCAATATAATGTCACTGTTAAATATATAGATAAGTATTTTCTTCCTTTCAGATACATCTAAACCAGTTTGTGGAAAAGAGTACTGCTTACTTCAGACATGTGACCAAAAAGGAGTATTCAGAATTTATCTAACGGAGATGAATTATCCATGTGCTCTTAGTGCATGTCGAGAAGAGAATTTAACACTAGCTGCAATTTATGATGAAAATATACAGAATGTTTTAGCAGATTTCATCATATATAAGTACCAACACTTTTTTAGGAAGAAACATTCATTTTGGCTTGGTGCCAATCAAATCACAGTAAAAGCAAAAAAATGGAACAGAGGTTGTTATATATGTGTGTCATTCATATCATAATATTTACTATGCTAGTCTAATTCCTTCGATGAACCATGCTAAACAGACTCGGTTCATCAGCCATGAACATGGGTCATGGAAGTAGTACCCGGCGTATGGCAAATCACATGCGTAGTAATATAAAAAGAGGCGGGGCTTCTTCAAGTTCTGGGCCGATTTTCTATTATTGTTTTTACTTGAATGAATGAGTGTGATTCCTCTGTTTACGACATCGTACAATTCAGTTTTGGTGCAAGAAAAATATTTTTCAGCATTCTAAACACGCCCTATGTTGCGTGGCGGAAGTACTTATCCACTTCAGGAAAAATTCGGTCCTTGCCAGTTTGATTACGGGGAATTTGTTATTTTGTTTTAAAAAAAAACCTTTTGAAATGCATTGTAAATATAAGGAATGAATGTCTTTTTTTCTAGGTTCATGGGGAATGAACTTGGGTGAGAAACAAACAAATCTTTTGAGAACCGCTTCGGGGTTCACGTGATTTGTTTGTTTCTCACTCAAGTTCATTCCCTATGAACCTAGAAAAAAAGACAGTCATTCCTTAAATGTAAAGGTCTATAATTATACATGTTCACGACATCTTCATGCAAGAATATCAAAATATTTATAACAAAACTTGTATTTTAACTCTGCAGGTGAAATGAATTACACTAACTGGTCAGATGATAGTAACTCGACTGACTCGTCAAATGCTCTCTTATTAAATGGAAATGAGAGCTTAAAATGGAACCTTAGATCTATAAGACAAAAGCATGCATTTATTTGTCAAAATGACTGTAAGTATATTTCCCGATATATGTAGACAAATTATTTTCGTTTAAAATTGATACATATTCTTATTGACTATGATAATTTCTGCATTTATTGTCTCTTTATTAACATTCATAATCAAGTTATCAAATATGAATTGTGTTATTAAATATGATTTCTTGTTTGTATCAATGACCGAACTTCTAAAAATCTTTAACAATATTTTATATTCACTCTTCACAATGCTTTCAGCAACGGTCAAAACCTTTTAATTTAACAACGATTTTAATTGTTTTAGATATGTCGAAAACACAACATCTACCGAAATGTACCGAAAATCATCTTCTAACAACACAACAGACTGATACAACAACATACAAACAGTTTCTTACAACACAACAATCAAACACATTAATAAAATATCTGATTCCAACTACACAACGTCTTGTATTAAAGCGTACACAAACCACAAAGTTCGACAACCAGTTGTTTGTAACACACCAAATGCATACAGCAATGAATAAGTACTTACCATCAACAAAAACAGAACATCACACAGCAAGTGGTGACCTTGCTACAACGCAACCAACACCTATAGCAACAGCACATCACACAGCAAGTGGTGACCTTGCTACAACGCAACCAACACCTATAGAATCAGCACATCACACAGCAAGTGGTGACCTTGCTACAACGCAACCAACACCTATCGCAACAGCACATCACACAGCAAGTGGTGACCTTGCTACAACACAACCAACACCTATCGCAACAGCACATCACACAGCAAGTGGTGACATGGCTACAACGCAACCAACATCTATCGCAACAGCATATCACACAGCAAGTGGTGACCTTGCTACAACGCAACCAACCCCTATCGCAACAGCACATCACACAGCAAGTGGTGACCTGGCTACAACGCAGCCAACACCTATCGCAACAGCACATCACACAGCAAGTGGTGACCTTGCTACAACGCAACCAACACCTATCGCAACAGCACATCACACAGCAAGTGGTGACCTTGCTACAACGCAACCAACACCTATTGCAACATCACATCACACAGCAAGTGGTGACCATGCTACAACGCAACCAACACCTATCGAAACAGCACATCACACAGCAAGTGGTGACCTTGCTACAACGCAACCAACACCTATCGAAACATCACATCACACAGCAAGTGGTGACCTTGCTACAACGCAACCAACACCTATCGCAACATCACATCACACAGCAAGTGGTGACCTTGCTACAACGCAACCAACACCTATCGCAACATCACATCACACAGCAAGTGGTGACCTTGCTACAACGCAACCAACAACTATCGCAACAGCACATCACACAGCAAGTGGTGATCTTGCTACAACGCAACCAACACCTATCGCAACAGCACATCACACAGCAAGTGGTGATCTTGCTACAACGCAACCAACACCTATCGCAACAGCACATCGCACAGCAAGTGGTGACCTTGCTACGATGCAACCAACACCTATCGCAACAGCACATCACACAGCAAGTGGTGACCTTGCTACAACGCAACCAACACCTATTGCAACATCACATCACACAGCAAGTGGTGACCTTGCTACAACGCAGCCAACACCTATCTCAACAGCACATCACACAGCAAGTGGTGACCTTGCTACAACGCAACCAACACCTATTGCAACATCACATCACACAGCAAGTGGTGACCTTGCTACAACGCAACCAACACCTATCTCAACAGCACATCACACAGCAAGTGGTGACCTTGCTACAACGCAACCAACACCTATCTCAACAGCACATCATACAGCAAGTGGTGACCTTGCTACAACGCAACCAACACCTATCGCAACAGCACATCACACAGCAAGTGGTGATCTTGCTACAACGCAACCAACACCTATTGCAACATCACATCACACAGCAAGTGGTGACCTTGCTACAACGCAGCCAACACCTATCTCAACAGCACATCACACAGCAAGTGGTGACCTTGCTACAACGCAACCAACACCTATTGCAACATCACATCACACAGCAAGTGGTGACCTTGCTACAACGCAACCAACACCTATATCAACAGCACATCACACAGCAAGTGGTGACCTTGCTACAACGCAACCAACACCTATTGCAACATCACATCACACAGCAAGTGGAGACCTTGCTACAACGCAGCCAACACCTATCTCAGCAGCACATCATACAGCAAGTGGTGACCTTGCTACAACGCAACCAACACCTATCGCAACAGCACATCACACAGCAAGTGGTGACCTTGCTACAATGCAACCAACACCTATCGCAACAGATAACAAATCTGAAATGAAAAACAAAACTATAAAAACAGATTGCCATTTCGCAATAACAAAATGGCTACAATCAACACAACAATCACATAACATAACAGAGAACAACTTTCCTACTACAAAACAGACAAAAGTAAGCTTTCAACATATTACACATACTACAACTGATGTCGCGTTTACAAAACAACAGAAGCATACAAAAGATATTCAGTTTCAAAACTCACAACGGACACGGAAAACATCTAAAACAATTTTGCAAACCATACAACATTCATATGCAACAATAGAAAAACAAGTAAAAACGATGCAACAGATACATACAATAGAAAGAAATCAACAACAAACAACACCTGCAACTGCTAGCAGTTATCAAGAGCAAACACAGATAAATACACGGTCAAAAGAAGAGAATCAGCAACAACCTAGCCATTCCTATATTTTGATAAAGACTGGGCAACGAACAACAACTTGTATAGACCAATTGATTGAACAAAATTCAAACACTCAAACGTCGCCATCAACATCGTATTACCCACAAGTATCCACGAAATCGTCTACTACATTAATCATAATGAGGACATTTAAATTTTCTAAAAAAAAGAAAACCAAACTTGACGCCAACGCTGACTTCTCTTCCTAAGCGGCATTCTTCACCTATAAAAACAGTGACGTCATACCTATCTACAACTGTTAACAGTACACGGCCTCGCGTACCTAACAAGCATGCCAAGTCAATACGACGTAAGATAATATACTGGAAATTCTACATTGTTCGGAGATGGTATATAACTCTATTGATAGTTTTATTTGTATGATGGGTCTCGAACATATAGCCTATATCAAGTAATTTTGTGTGAAGAAGTAGTTCCATGCTGGGACGTAATATTCACTCTCCGAATACTGTCTATACTTATGTTAGATTTCATGTCGTCTCTGTCAAATTTATACGAATAGTCGTCTTTTCAAAACAATTACGTCCTCTGTTTGTGACAGATTGGAATGATACAATGAATATTATAACTGGATTGAATTAAATAACGCATTTTCATGTAGGGCAACAACTACATCTAGATACCTTTAATTCTTCCTTTTTCGTTTTTTGCACACAGTCTTGATATTGTGTATTAATTTGCCAGACAAAAGATAACCCATCTTAAAATTTCCATTATGAAATTATTATCATGTTAGCACGTACAAGATTGGCTATAACCACATTGTCGGCTTTGCTAAAATACATGTTAACCATCTAAGTTCTTATTTCAGGACAGATGATGCAGACAGTTGTATTGTCTTTGACCGGAGTGATAATGAGTACGATAATCATTGTTATGTTGTCATGCATTCTCCATCAACGGCGCAGAACCAGGTATTATAGTGATATAACTTCACTCCTTGACATAATCAATAACATTAGAAAACCAAGTATGTATAATGATACAACATCCGTAAAATAACCAAAAATGTATAATGATATAACATCATTTCTTAAGATAACGAAGTATGTAACAAATTGAGATATCGACCCGATTTCCACAACTCGAAGTCCAAACAATATGACTCTCTCTCTCTCTCTCTCTCTCTCTCTATATATATATATATATATATATATATATATATATATATATATATATATATATATATATATATATATATATATATATATATATATATATATATGTGTGTGTGTGTGTGTGTGTGTGTGTGTGTGTGTGTGTGTGTGTAATCATGGTCCCCTGTTAAAACAGAAATGGGATCAGGGAGGAGTAAGCATCCCTGCCGACCGGTCACACCCGCCGTGACGCCATAAGTGTTTGCGATTTAGTATTATTTAGCGGTATATGTGTCTTGATCTGCACAAATAATATAGTGATGGTTATGTAGAGGTAACAAAGTATGTATAATGATATAGCTTCACTACTCAAGATAACCAATAATGTAAGATAACCATGGATGTGTAATAATAAAACTCCACTCCTGAATGTAAGATAACCAAGTATGTATAATGATATAACTTCACCACTGAAGATAACCAAGAGTAAACCTTAACCTGCATGAAGGCAATCTACGACCATCTTATAACTTATCTCGTAGGGGCTACATCTACAAATGTATATCATGACTAGGCACTTCGACGACGAAGGAAGTCACTTCCTGTCACGGAAAAGTGGAAATATTCATTTTAAAATTATCAAACACCCATGTACGGATCTTTATTATTATTATTATTATTTGTTCCATTGCAACTTCATTGTCGTAACTTAATATGGTTATTTATTGCATTTGGATGTTCACAATCGGATGCTATCTCACTTTGATCGTTTCGATAGGGAATTTCCTATTTTAAGAATCTGTGCCATTTTAGCGTTAAATTAATCATTATAATTCATTCTATTTCTTGTAGGTGGACAAAACTTAATGTTCCAATTCCAAATAACCCCCTGATGTAAGAAACTAAAAACAATTGATGATTCGCCATTTGTGCTATTTTTAACCTTTTAATTGCACGCAGGTTTTACTTACAATAAAGTCGTCATTGTTATTATTATACGAAATTATTTATCTCCAACATTTTGGGATCAAGGGAAACTTCTGAGGTTAATTCGAATACAGCAGTTACAAGACGAAAGACATGTATTCACTAAGTAATAGTTTTAATTGGATAGGATAAAAGAGATTTGGATTCGGTATAATAAACAATATAAACACAAGCTACAAAAAGTTTTAGACCGACAATTATTACCGTGTAATTAACATATAATCACCGATAGCATGCACATAATATAAAAGGAAAAAAAAGCCCAGTGACCAGAGGATTAGGCTGATCCCCATCGCTCAGGCTCAATTTTAGAATCGTAAAATAAATTTTCCGTGACAAAAAAAAGAGTAACTTGTACTTTATTTCCACAGGGCCAACGCTATAAGGTCTCCGACCTTGATAACAATGAACATAGATTCATGGTGGAATATATGTTAACAATTAAACCACAAAGTGGCAAATCCCAAGTGGGTGCTAAACAACACAAATCATTATGTGAAAAGTCCTTAAAAATAATTGTATATAACAAAAGATTAATATGCCGCGTTTTTATTGCAGGCGAAAGAAAAGAAATGGTGAAGGATTTAGCAAACAATTTAAACGCAAGACAGCCACTGCAACTTACAAAGATGTATCTTTGAATGATCTAAAAGAGTTTTACATTCCAAGAATACAATTTGAAAGACTACGGAAATTTCACCCAAATCAGAGACCTTCTTCTAGTGGTTATAGAGACAGTGGATTTAATCAAATACAACAAACCTCTGAAGTAACAGGACCTTCGTATCATGACCAATTTATGGCCAGTAGCTATAGAATTGCAATACATGTAGAACATCAATATGTCAATACTAAATGTTTTAAACTATTGAATAATAACGTTTTACCGTCACAATCATCAGAACCTCCACCTGATTACCATGGTAACAATCTGGTGGCTGTCCCACGGAATTTCGAATATAATCAGCAGAGACTATGGATGGTAGAACCTTTGCCAGATTATTAAGTTTTATTATGATACATAATGCATGTATTCACCATTGGTAATGCATTCACCATGACTTACATGGAGGTTTGCAACTAAATTACATTATACTTCACTAAAATTCCAGTACCACTATAGATTCGGAACTACTTTCACTTTGACAATTCATTTAAAACAGTATCTAGTTTAAACTCGCCAAAACATTCCAATTACCAGAATTCAGTTCACCAAATGATGAAAATATCATAAATCGCTGGCAATTCAAAGATCCATATTTATAGGGTCTATTGATATTTTTCTCTTATTTTGTTTTATTTTATTTTTTTATTTTTCTATCTTATGTTATGACATCTTGTTTCACATTCAAGTAAGGATCAGTAATAATAAATTTCAAAAATTGATAACTTGATTTCATTTTTCATAGATAGATAGATAGATAGATAGATAGATAGATAGATAGATAGATAGATAGATAGACAGACAGACAGATATACCCGGGATCAACGATTCTGAGGCACATAGTCCTGGGTCCGGCGCCGTAAACTGAGAATATACTTAAGTCAAAAATTCATATTCTTCTGTTCATCAATAAATTAATAACTGGGGTTTGGATTTTATTTAGTTTTATTCTACTGATAAAACTGAATTAAACCATTCTGGCAAAATTTATTTAAACGTTTGATAATGGAATAAATTAAAATGAAATTTTTGACTTAAAGTATATTCTCAGTTTATGGCGCCGGACCCTGGTCTCTATGTGGCAAAGGGCTGTGTATATATTGCAACAATACCTTTTTGTTGCAACTTAGATTTTGAACCTTGCTGTCGTCCTGGGGCATCAGATTTCACTAGCTGATTTTTTTTCCCATAATTTCCATGTATTCATGAATGTCCACTAAGAAATATTTGTTACGGGGTCTTTTAATAGGTTTCTTTCTTTCTTTGTGTGTGTGTGTGATCAAAAGTGCATTTAAGAGACGTCACTTCTTTTGGGTGCGAATTCTTCTTTACAGTCCTCTGGTTAATTGCAGTCATACGATATCATATACGTGTACTGTTGAAAGACATAAAACAAACACAAACTTGTGTCACGGCACTACGTAACTACATTTAGATCAGGATGGTAATCAGTATTCACTATCTCCCAGTGATAATCTGGTCAATGACCCACTGTAAGGTCAATATGCAATGTGTGACACATGTCCACTACACCAATCAGTGTTCATCATCACCGCAGTGATAGAAGCCGGCGTGGCATAGTGGTATCGCGCTGGACTCCTGATCGGGAGGCCGGGGTTCGAGTCCCGCCCTGTTCATGCCGGTGTCATGTCTTTCGGATGAGACAGTAAAAACCAAGGCCCCGTGTCGTGGTATGCATGGCACGTTAAAGATCCCTCACTGCTTCGGGTAGGTCCGTTGCAAAGGTCAAATTTTGTATGCCCCGCATCAGGCAGATGCCGTCACCATATACGTGAAATATTCGTGGTGTGACGTTCAACAAAAATCAATCAATCACCGCAGTGATAGTCTGGTCAATGATCCATTGTAAAGCAAATATTCAATGTGTGACACACATGTCCACTATAGAATTTCCAGAATGCATGTAACTCATTCTCTACACTCCTCTATTTTACATCACCAGACACAAAAGGCTTTGATGAGTCTTAACAGGATGTACGGCTTCATCAAAATTGTAAAAAAGAAATCCTGTGTGAACTGCGTACAAAGTAACAAATACAAGAACAATAAAGGTAAAAAATCAAAATGCATCTAACAAAAGTCATCTTTACCTACTTGCACGCAAAATGTGAAAAGGATACCGTATGTTGTCATTTCCAATACCAAAGTCACAAAACAGGGCTTTATCATGGATAGGTTGATACTGCGTATCTTCATACATGTATGAAATGTGAGAGGAATACCTATTGTACCATTTTCACAGGACTGCTAAACCAAATACTGTACAAGACCATACTGACAGACATTATAGATTCATATACCGATTTTACTTTGCAATTCAGTCAAAACTAGAAATAATTCTAATTTTGGAACATACAAGGTATGATAAAAACATTCTTGACCTGATATACTCTGATACAATAAATCAGTAGAAAACCCCAATCAAGCCATTATTCAGTAATGATGAACACTGTAAAAAGAGTAGGATTTCAACCCTTTTGATTATAGTCAAAACAACAAAATGGAGAAAACTGATTTTAGAGCAGTGATTGTAAGGGTGCGACTTACAAGGAAATTCACGAGGATTTCATGAAACCCTTTGGGAAGAAGTCACTTTCTTATAGTACTGTTCAAAATGGACTGCTGAATTTAGAAGGGGGAGGAAGAGCATTGAACCCCCCCCCCCCTTTCACATTTCCCAAGTTGCAACGAAGTCTGCGATGGAATGAAGCATCAAGATTCTTCTCATTCCCCATATTCTCCAGATTTAGCCCCATCTGACTTCATCTGTTCCCAAAACTAAAATCTTACTTATGTAGCAAGAATTTTGGAAACAGTGAGACTGTCATGGGTGCTGTATATGAGTACTAAGGGGACCAGGTTGAAGCATTCTATTTTGAAGGGATTAAGAAATTGGAACAAAGATGAAGAAAACGAGATGAACGGAGATTATATTAAAAAATAATGATAATTCTTTCAATTCTTGGTATTCCTAAGTACAAAGAGCCAAAGACTGCTAGATCTTACCTCGTACATCGATATCGGTACTGCCATAATAAAGCAAAACCAGAGTATGTTTGTGAAACGTATGCCCAGGGGCTTATTTCATTGCAAAAACAACAAAGCTATTTTGTCTTTTCCTTTATTGAGAATATAAATCTAACCTAAAAGATCGGTCAAGAGATATAACTCCTGTATAAATGGTCTTGGGGTGAGTTTGGTTTAATCCAAAAAATGTAGAAGTGATGACAATCCATTAATTGCAGAAATATACGACATAAAACACTAATAACTTATGATAAAAGTCTTCAAGGTATTTGTCTCTTTATATTGTTTCATTCCTCTAACTGATCAGAACATCTTGAAAACAAGAAAGTCTGGTGCTTAAGAAATACACAAGACTATATTTTCAGACATTTTATTTTATTTAACAGTCACTGAATTCCTTGGAATGAAGTCAGAAATAGCACATATCCAGGATCCCTTACCAAGACATTACAGAGCTTTATACAGTAAGTAAATATAAGAACAGACATTCATAACAATAAATATTATCAATACATTTTGTATTCATTTCTACTATTTATCTTAGGGTTCCTACTTTTTTCATTCATGAAACAGTGTGGCTGGATGAGGTGTTCAGCTCATGACTGACAGGTTTGGCTCAGTGGATGAGGTGTTCAGCTCATGACTGACAGGTGTGGTTCAGTGGATGAGGTGTTCAGCTCATGACTGACAGGTGTGGGTCAGTGGATGAGGTGTTCAGCTCATGACTGACAGGTGTGGTTCAGTATATGAGGTGTTCAACTCATGACTGACAGGTGTGGTTCGGTGGATGAGATGTTCAGCTCATGACTGACAGTTTCAGGGTTCAAATTCCACAGTGGGCACACCGGTGTCCAGTCTTTTGGATGAAACAGGAAACAACAAAGTCCCATGTCACTGTAGGCATGGCATGGCATGTAAAGGATCACTCACTTCTTCAGATGTGTCTGTTGCAAAGGTATAAATAAAAAGGTAATGCAATGCATCAGACAGATGCCATCACCAAATATGGGAAATTTTTCTGGAGTGATAAGAAACAATAATCAATCAATCAGTTTTTCATATGTAGTGGGTGTGGCTAGCTATACAGGATATGCTTTCTCCTCTCAGTCACCTGGTCTTATTCCTGATTCTAGGAGTTCATGATGTCTTCTTCAGTGTGTTATGATGAGTAATACTGTGGCATAGCACCAGTTACAGTCATATCCTACATTACAGTTCCTATTTTGTTAATATGTAAATATCTTTCCCTGTAAGTTTCTAGTGAGTACAGGCATTGATTTACTATGTTTTTAGGGAAAATATTCTTAAACTGTCTCTAACAAGAGCATATAAGATGTTTACAATATGCCTTTACTAATATTAGAACCAAGGAATCGATACTTAATCTTCAAATTTCAGAAATGTACTTTATCTGAAACTGAACAATAGAGATATTTCTAATTGTTCTGCATTTCATGTGAATAACCAGAAGCAATGCCTTTCCTTCCTTCTACAGCTTTAGTCACTGGAGTTTCTCCAAATTGCTGATCCAAACCTTTCCATGATCTTGATGACAAATATTCACCTAAAAATACATATGAAAAACTTTATACATAATTTTGTGCATAACTATACAAATAAAATTATTAAATGACTGAAAATAAATCAAAAGCCACAAAAATATACATTGTGTTACACTCATCTTTATAGAGGCAATTTTATCCTACAGTATTTAATTTTAATTCAAATGTTCAATTCATAATAAATAAAATAATACTAGTAACACTAATACATGTAAAAACAAGATGTGTTTGTGTAACACAAATGCCCCCGTCAGCAACAAAGTCCAAATAAGGCAAATTTTGCAATGTTTTCTATCTTGGTTGCATCTCATCCCATAGGAATACACATGTGAAATATGGAAGCCCTACCTTTTATGATTCATAAGTTATAATTGATATAAAAGTTTTTTTTACTGTAGTTCAAAGGTCACGGTCAAGGTCTCAAGGTCAAAAATTATTGTTCCAACTGAAAGGTCTTGTCACAAGGAATACATGTGTGAAATATGAAAACCCTACCTCTTACAATTAAAAAGTCACAACCAATGTTAAAGCTTTTGAAATGTAGATCAAACGTCATGGTCAAGGTCACAAGATCAAAAATCATTGTTTTGACGGAAAGGTCTTATCACAAGGAACATGTATGTGAAATATGAAAACCCTACCTCCTGCGAATCAAGTTATAACCACTATTAAAGTTTTTTTAAATATAGGGCAAACATCACGGTCAAGTTCTCAAGGTCAATATTACTGTACCGATAAAAAGGTCTTGTTATAAGGAATACACATGTGAAATATGAAAGCTTTATCTCTTACGATTCAAAAGTTTTAACCAATATTAAAGCTTTAGAAATGTAAGTCAGAGGTCACGGTAAAGGTCAGAGGTCCAACATTATGATATCAAGGAAAAGGTTTTGTCACAAGTAATATGCAAGTGAAATATTTGTGAAATATTAAAGTCCTATTACGTATCATTCAAAAGTTATAGCATGAAATTTTTTTTCTAAATTTAGATCAGGGCAAGGCCACAAGGTCAAAAAGATTTTCTATCAGTAGAAAGGTATTTCTGCAAGATATGTACAAGAGAAATGTTAAAGCTGTATCACTTAGCATTCAAAAGTTATAGCATACGGCTTTTTTTCTTAAATATAGGTCAAAATCCAAGGTCAAGGTCAGAAGATCATTTAATATTGAACAAAAAGACAGGTCTTCCCACAAGAAATACACATGTGACATATGAAAGCCCTATCATCTACATTTACAATGTTATGCCTTTCTGACAGACAGACAGACAGACAGATGGACAGACATACAGAGAGACGGACACCCAAAAATTCTATATGCCCCCTTAGTTTACAAGACCAGGGATAAAAAAATAGTGAAAAAAGATAAATAAAGTAAAATAAACACATTCATCAGAGTGCTTGTTTACAGTACAAATCATCACAGTAGAAATAACAGATAGTAAAAGTCATAAATAGATGGATAATGCCATTGAAGTATGAAATAAGAAAATGGACTGTGCATTATAGGTGATAGTAAAAGTTATAAACAGATGGATAATGTGACTGAGGTATGACCTAGGAATGTGGACTGTGTGTTATAGGTTATTCTTGATAACCCTGTATAAACAGACCTCTGAATTTCAGTTTATGATAACTTCATAAATGATAACACTGACTGTCATCACTTCCTTATCAAGGCCACATGTTCATAAACAAGCCAGGATTTTAAAAATAGTCACTTTCGGAATTTATCACTAAGATATAAATGATTTAACTATCAATGAGTTATCTTCTATATTGACAGCTATATAATCCACAACACTAATGGTAGTACATTTTATTTTGCCATATGTAAATTTAAACTAGATATGCATTTACTCATAGAAATACTTTTTCACTATTGAACACATTACAAACTCAAACTGAATTCTAAAGTTCGGCTATTGCTCTGATAAATTATGACAGAGACTGTCAATGAAGAACAAAACGTCTCAATAAGGAATCAATAAATAGCACTTCAATCCTAATCAAATCTGAGCAAAGTATTGCAGGCATTATAACTTAACTACATGTAGCTTATATTCAACATAGATTAAATAATGATTTTTAATTTTCCTTTAAGAATATAAAACTTTCCTTCCACATTAAGAGTCCTATCATACCTCTGCCTGGTAAAAAAAATTTTCAAGGGTCAATAATCACATGCAAGTACCTATATGTTAATGAAGCAAACTTATCACCTATAGAACCCTTACAAATTAATCATCTATATATCTCTTATTTTTCTCATCTACCTTGGATAATAATTACAATGAGAATACATTTATTAATATAAAAAAAACCGAAAAGAAATCAAATCTATATTTTTTTCACTGTACTGCATGTTTAAGTTATTTCCCATTGTAATATCCATGTAATACCTGCTGAATCGGCTGACAGAGTTGCTACTGTCATGGCATTATTTCTTACAGCAACAGCAGAGCTGATCTCTGGTGTCTCTGTAACTCCTAGAACTCTCATTCTACCAGTAACCAAGGAAACATCAGTATTTTCTCCATTCCCACTTTTCTTTGACATTTCAACAAAATACTGTCCACCTATCACAACACAGAAGCATGAACATTTTATTTTTAAGCACTACATGCACAAAATATGTCTCTGAAAAATAACATTCAACAAGTTCTGAAAGAGTAAACTCTGGAATTTGAAGATCTCATTTATAAATGTTAACCATACCTTTTATCAATAGTTTTCCTCTCCAACCCATAATTAATAAAAAAAAATTGACAAATTTAAGATGCAGAGTACACACATCTCAGTTTTGTTTTAAGCTAGACTTATTCATTGTTTGGGAGGATATTTAAAATAACTGTGGCTCATACATGCACAATATCCAAATCTATATACCAATTTTGTGAAGATTTCCTAAGATATAAATTTTTTTAGGTTTCAGATGGATTCTTTATCTATGGATCACGTTTAATCTATACATTAAATGCATGTCATGAAAGTGTTTAAACACAAGTATCATCTGATTAGCATGAGCAGGTTCGATGCAGTAGGACAAGTGCTTGGCTTATCATGCAGGCAATCCACCTTTAATTACTGCATTGTCCCACTGTTAAATGTTGGTTCTGCTTCCATGTCACAAATAAGACTGAAAGACAGCCACATAAAACCTCAATAAATCTACCACTCTGATTAGCAAAATTAGGACATTTAATTTTTAGCTAAAAGGTTTTGTAAACCTTGTCCTTTATAAAATTATTATGATACATGAAGTTTACAATTACCGTATACAGTTGCTGATTGGTAAATGAGGGCAACAGATGAATCTGATGATCAGTTAAACCTGAAAACAAACTGTTGCCCAAGGCTGAGGGTCCAACTGATTATCTATTGCCCAAAATATACCCCACTTATTTGAAAATTCAACATTTAATTGTAATGCTATGTAATTTAATTTTCACAAATGTCTCTAAAAGGGCAAAATGTATATCATTCTAAAATGTAGACAATTTATAAAACACAATCTATTATACAAATCACATGAAGACCAACATATTATTAAATAGTAATTTACATATAGATCAGTGAAAGGAAATGGATTGGTCATCTAAATATTGATTTTCCAGAGGTCTAAGCAAATCAAAATAATAAAAAGTACCCATAGAAGGTAACTATTGAACTTTATGCATTATTCATAAGAAAGAATGTGAGTAAAGAATATATATTTTGGAATTACAAGACATGCAGATTTATACTCTATCATGCTGTCAATAAATGGGTCACAGTTGTGTTATAAATTTTATAAACATGTCACTGGACTGAGGAGTTTTCGCTTTCTTCATTTTATTTTGTTTCTTTATTTTCTCCCTATACTTAATCTTCGTTTTTATTTTCTACATAGAACTCTCTGCTTGTCCTACAAGCAGCATTTCTATCTATTTAGTGTGCATAAATCAAAATATATGTACTGTAAATAATAGTACTAGATAAAATTGAAATAGTATGGAATCATGTATGTGCCACATCTTATGTGGCATGAGACCTCTGAAAGTCAGGACATGATTAGATAATACACAGATATGTTCTCTGCGCTGCTCATTAGGTATCACAATGTTTGTGATGTATAATACACACACACACATACACACACATACACTCTCTCTCTCTCTCTCTCTAGCCTGCAATGTGATCATAATACATTCACTCTGTCCAGCTCCCATGTGAATTATGCAACATCAAATGTATGTGTTTTACATGTGCCATGGCTAAGCATAGAAGGTATCAAGGTCATATTCCATAAACATTGTTTTGCTCTGTAAAATATCATGAGGCCCTCTTTCTTTCTTTTAGTCCATCTGTCTTTCATGTGTGACCCCCATGTTGTATTAGTTAACAAAAACATAGAAGAATGTTGCTATGAAAAGTAAGTCCCTCCTCATCCCCTCCTCTACTTCAATCATAGAGTTTATCTTTAAACTTGCTACATATCATAAATGCTTTGAAAGACAAAGCTAATGAATTGGTGTTTTTTAACATCTTCCTTTATAAATATTATATAGAGAAGCTCAAAATTATAGAATCTTATAGAATATAATTGTGGTCATGATAATGAAACTCTGGGAGAAGGTCAATTCACTGGGTTACATAGAGGTAGTGTTGCACATAGGAATATCTAACACATTATGTTTCTCAACAAAATTATGTCATTAACAGAAAATTATTCACACAATAACATGATATTTATTCACACAATAACATGATATTTATTCACACAATAACATGATATTTATTCACACAATAACATGATATTTATTCGGTCTTTTCGTTATGCAGAGTTACTTCACACTTGGGACGGTACCTGACATAAAACACTTGTGACATCATCAAATGCTATGGAAACTGATTGGGAAATAATAGTCTATAAATGACGTTTTCATAGAACACTGATAACGTCATAATTGTTTTACATCAAAAATCATCCCCAATGGGAAATAACTCTGTTTAACAAAAAGATTCAATATGCTATACACAATAAGCTCATGCAATTAAATATTACATTACCATCACATAGTTTGTTAGGTTTATATTTCACAGTCCTTTGTTAATGTATGCTAAACATATGTTTAAAGCAAACACTGCCAAAAATAGGCTGTTCTCAATTTGAAACCCCTTGTATGAGAAAAGGTGCTCACATGATCACCTCCCAACGACAAAAGCCAAGTATTCCATGGACGGTAACCTTGGAACAGAAACATCTGCTGTTGGCACCAAGTATATTCATAATGTCATGGTAAAGTATGTCAAGTTTGTTTTATAAATGATAGAAGAAGCAACTTGTATTCAGAAGTCATATCACACAAAATCTGTTGAAAAGTCAACTTTAACAGGTTTTTGGACGGATAACCTGTAACACTCGGTTTATTGGGCATTTTTCTATGGAGTTGATTAGAGCTGTATATTGAAAATTATTTTTCAATACAATACAATACAATACTTTTCATTTCAATATTCAATATTTCAATCCAATACACTTGATTTACAGACATATAAAGAAATCGGCTAAATAAAAGGTAAATTTACTTTTAAAAGTTTGTTTCCAAAAAACAAAGGGTTTTGCTAGCAAGCAGGGGATGTTTACTCTTCTTAATCAAGAGTGTACCTGATTTAAGTTTTATAATGAATATCTTTTATTCAGTTACCATTTTTATGTTTCAATTTTCCACCTTTTAATTTTATATCCAAGTATAAATTTGTGTGTCATCTTCAAATCGTTAGCGACTGGTTAGAGTGACTACAGAATAGCACAGATATGTTGTTATGATATATCATAATTATATTGATTTCGAATTTGCACCTTTGCCCAGTTAAGGAATTTAGGTGTATAATTGAAATATAATAATACCATACATTTTACCTTTCAAATGAAACAAAGCATTATTCCAGAGCATGTTCAAATTACAATGACTTTGTTCTGAGGGCTAGGCGACTTTCAGTTAAGCTGCTCAACTAGGGTTATATATGTGCTAGACTAGCAACGTCACTGAGGAAGTTCTACGGTCGTTACAAGACTCTTATTACTCCATATGATATCTCGTTATCCAGACTTTTAAATGATATTCTGGATTGAGACCGATTCCGATCACTTTACACAGATTTGACACCTTCTATACTAGAAGGTTACCTACTTCGACTTCTCCATATATAAATACATACGGAATTCACATGTGACGGGTGTTGCTAGCAAGCAGGAGATGCTCACTCTCCCCGGGCACCTGATCTCACTCCATCACAAGGGTTCACATACGCTCTTCAAGTAGAATTCTTTTGTTATTTTCCATTTGTTTTTTATTTTCACTGATTTTGTATGTCCTATGGTTTCATGATTTTTGGACTTGTGGTTTGGATTTATCCATCATCTTTCCATTTTATTGTTTGAAAATATTTTATCAATTCAAATTTTCAAAACTATCAAACAAATCAATGCCATGATGTCAGTAGAGATGTTTAAAAAGATCGGTTGTTCCATTTGAACTTGTAATGATTGAACAGCAAAGAGCACATTTAGCTCTTTTAATGTCTAATTTAATTAAGTGTTTCCAGACCACAGAACAACCTATACTGGTATCCTAACATGCCTTTCACTTTCGTTTTGCACTACTATTCAGGGCCTAAAACATGCTTGTAACTTTTAATACACTTTCTTCAACGCGCTTGTGAGACTAAGAATTAGAAATGAAAAATACAAAACTTGAAACGGTCGTATAGTTCAGATGTCTTAATAATGTGATTAATGTATCGATACTGGAAAATCGGCATATCGATACGTATTGAATGGTTGATATATCGATACATTCAATACTTCAATCCCAATATACAGCCCTAGAGTTGATATAGAAACTATTTATACATAAAGGGTATAACAATTAGTATTATCTTGCTAATTTTTTTACTTGGTTTAAGATATTTAGAAAATTGTTAGTAATCATACCAGTTACCATATTAGAAACTACAGCATCTTTTAAAATTTATTATACTGACCAGGAAGAAGTGACCTAAAGTCTGTGACATATTCCCCCGTCCACTCTCTGTCTGCATTGCAAGCAAGTTCCATCTCATATGGTGTAATGATAGGTTTATAAAATTCTGAGGAATCCAACAGTGTGTTTTCATGGCAGGCCACAAGTACAAACACATCTACTTCCATAAAGTTAGCTAGTTTTGGCACATTCAGCTTTCCCACTACAAATGTATAGCTCTTCTTCCCTGCTGCCTTGATCAGGAATTTTAACCTGTCTATAATTTCCAGGTAATCTGTGACACCTAAGGTACCCACCACAATACCAACAATCCTAGCATCTTTAGCTCTTTCTATCATGTAATATCTTTTCATTAGTGCCTTATTAATATTCAGGCCTTCCTTTCTGCCAACCTTTGTGTCAGGGTCGTATGACCAAAATGCACACTTGTTAAATGCCATCATGAGATTAGATAAAGTCAGGCTTTCTTTTCCAATGAAAAACATGTCATAATCTTCTACTCTTTGAGTATTTGCTAATGTAATAGTTCTCCCACATTTGCTAATTGTCTGATTATATTCACTATCAGTACAAGAGTTATCTTCCTGAATAACTGAACTTGGCTTTGAATCTTTCGCATATTGACAATCATATTTAGGAAATTCCAGAGGTTCAGTCACTGTCCTACTTGGAATATTAAGTCTCGATATGACAATGTTGCTATATTTACTGTTCAAAACTGAAGCAATTGTATCTGAAAAAGAAATATTCTATAAGAAAATTTAACAACTAGATAATACAAAAAAATAACAATAAGCCCTTGATCTATCAATCCCGGGGCATAAATATACATATATATACTTAAATTGCATAGGCTATTACTTACTATTGTATGGTGTTTTCTATCCTCTGGTAGAATATCAATGTTTTTTTCTTGCTGTGGAATTATTTAAGACAAGAAACCGTCAAAGACGGTATGACCAGATTGCAAAGCGTAACATTATAGCCCACCTGTAGAATCTTATCCAGTAACATGCATGAAGTTTGATGATGTTTCCAGTAGTTTGAAGTTGGTATCATTAATGGTATACAAATAATCTAACTAAATGTAAAAATCAGACTGTGTTCACTGAATTTTGTGTCGGTCGGGAAAAACTCATCAATGTCTACAATCTGACCAGGTTTGAAGTTGGTACATGTATCATTAATGGTATGCAAGAGAATAAACTAAACACAAAATCTAAGTGTGTTCACTGAAGCATAAAATCGAGGTCAAGGTCACCAAATTTTGTTTTGATGGGAAAGAGCTCATCAATGTCTACAAACTGACAAAGTTTGAAGTTGGTATTATTAACAGTATGCTAGAGATCACGCTAAATGCAAACTGTTGATGCCGGACAGACGGACAGACAGACAATGCCAATTCATAGACCGGACTTGCTTTGCAATCTAGTCAAAAGCATAAAATTGTATAAATATACTACGAGAAGATGTATCTATTGCACAGAAAAATGGTTCCTTCATGCTACCTATTACATAAATGCACTAGCTAAACTTACCTGCCATACATGAATAACTAGTATCATACAATATCACAACTTTGGCTTCTATGTCTGGAAGAAGTTTATAAAATTGCTGTGTTAAGTCAGAGATATCTAGCGGTAGTTGTCTGAACACATAAAGGACAGGCAGTCTCTTAGTAGCACTCAAACAGCTACGCCCATAATGAATAATACAGTCTGCTTCATAGTGCTGAGCTGCTACCTCATCTACACAACAGCTGAAAAGAAAACTATCACTTGTATTACTGAGTACTATATCTCAGTCAAGCTGTATTGTTCATGTTTATAATTTTAATTCAGATTTCCAAAACTCCTACATTAGTATAAATTGCAAGAAGCAAAACCAAATACAGCACACTTGATAATATTTGATGTCAAAGATTAATACCCTAAGTTTTTTTTATCTCAATGCTGATTTCTAATTTCAAAAGAAAATTATTTCAGCTCTAAGCTTATCTGCTAACCTTTCTAACCTTTATCCTACTGCATATATATATATATATGTAGTGAAAATGCTCCTGTTGCTGAATTAATTTGAATATTTGAGTAATTACGACCCACTGCAATTATATTGCTCTTATTGTCTTAATTTCCAACATATTATTACATATTATATCAGTTCTATTTAGAACTGTCATGGCAATCTGCTCATGATACTAATTTTGTAACCACATACATAATTTATGTGTTACTTGTGTTTAAAGGTGAACACAAGTGACTGTTTCAGTCACAACATGTTATCAGGAATAAACAGTCTATTTCTGTAGAATTATCTATTGGGACTTGAATCCCTAAGGTACCTGTGAAAGTTGCTTCACGGTTTCACTGCCATGACATAACGTAACTATTCATGGCATCGCGTCCCTGTAGCAAATTTCTACATCTCTAGGGACCTGGACAATTTTATTGGTGTTTGTAATTTCATAATCTTGTAGCAAATAATCTACTTCAAAACCTTTAGAGTAATGTGCGTCACTTTCATTCAAACATTCGTGTGTAAATGCTTCGTATTCCTTGGCACTATCAAAAAGTACATCTGCCTCCATATTGTTTATGATCGTTACAGGTAGATTATTTTTAAATTTTCATTAAATAGACGATCAAGGTCGAGGTCACAAAGCATGGAAATTTTTAAGAAATGAA
This sequence comes from Pteria penguin, assembly GCA_035048485.1. Taxonomy (NCBI): domain Eukaryota; kingdom Metazoa; phylum Mollusca; class Bivalvia; order Pterioida; family Pteriidae; genus Pteria; species Pteria penguin. Next base: position 21,323,562 of record CM068580.1, on the reverse strand, counting down.
TCTAATTTTTTTTCGCTGGATGGAGGTACACAACGGAAAAAGGACGGAAAACTGCATCACTGCGCGAAGCACATGATGCATAAGATTTCCATACTTTTTTTCATGGTATACCTCTATCAAGCAAAAAACTAATTAGTTTCATTCCTTTTCTTTTAATTCCTTTCAAACATGTTTTATATTCTTAGGAATTGGTATGTTAGGTATGCAAGGAATTGGTATGTTAGGTATGCACTATTTCTCAACATCTGTAAATTTCTGCCACTGGGGTGTAAATATTGATGTCACAGTTAAGAAAACACAGGAAATTATGTTGTCTGAGAAAAAATTTCATGGATGAGATATACCATAAATTTTTGTACCAATCAAAATATGTGTTACATGTAAAACAAGAGCAACACCAATGTAGCATATGCCCCCCCTCCCTGGTTATTTTTGTAACAAGTGTATAACTCACATGACCACATTAGAGGTCATCTACTCTTCATAATCACCCACAAACAATTTGTGTCTAATAATAAACAGATATGTCATTGGTCTTCATTTCATTTACACATCAGTATTAACTGACACAAAACAAAATCAAAATCAATATGCCAAAGACAATTACCCTAATTATAACTTATTAACTTGACCTAGATATCCTTAAGATTATCTGTATACCAAATATCAATTCAATATATCTAGCTGTTCCTGAGAAAATGAAGAGAACTCAGTCTGCTAATTATAAGAAATTTTCTAAGTCCAAGGGGGATAACTCTCAAAAAAATTATTGAACCATAACCAAATTTGAACTTGACCTAAATATCCTATAAATGTATTGGTATATCAAATATAAATTCAATATCTGTTTTGGTTCCAGAGATAATGTGTGGAAACTACTAATTTTAAGAAATTTTCTAAGTCCAAGGGGGATAACTCTCACAAAAACTATTGAACCATAAACAAATCTGAACCTGACCTAAATATCCTTAAGATGTATCAGTATATCAAATCGTCGAAATTCTTCGAAGGGGGGGATCATAATTAAATGATTAGAAAATGTATGTACAAATGAAAGGGTCAATTATTATACATTTAGAAATTCCCTTAAATTGAAAGTACGATGACGAAACAGAGGGGAGCATAATAAAACAACAAATGCCGAGATCAGAACTTGGGTACAAACAATCTTAAATGACATATGCCATGATCAGAAAGATAACGATTAACATACAAAGGAGCAAGTATAGCTAGAAGGGTATCATACATGGCCCAGGGTCTTTTGGATGAGACATAAAATTCCTCACCATCAATGGCCTGTACATTTTTGTTTAAACAGTAATGAACTTGCTTACATGCCACTATCAGTAAAGAAATTTTCAGTGTAACTTTCTAAATTGTCCCTAATGATTAATCAGGAACTTGACTCTCTTCATTTGATTTGGAAAGTAATATTCAAGAATCCATCCAAGTTCAGAATCAGCACAGATATTTCTTCAGCATTTGTACATGATCAGAATAAGCTGTGTTTGTGAAACACTAATGCCCCGGGCAGCACCAAAGTCCAAAAAATAATTTTTAGCGTGAAGGTCATTGTCATGGTTAAAAGGTCATCAACCTTGGTGTCATTTGAAAGGGTTTCATTAGTTGAGTACGCATGTCAAATATGAAGTCTCTATCCCTCACGTTTCAAAAGTTATGGCCATCGATCCGGGGACATAAAAAAATCAATATGTATTTTACAAAATTGAATGTGTATTTATACATTTATGCAAATTTTCTAAAACTCTGCATATACAAAATATGACTCAGTGCGATTTTAATAACATTATTTCAAAGGAAACACTAACAGAACAAATTGTGAAAAGATATTCATATTTTCTTCTATGTATGAAATACATTAAAAACTTGAATAGAAGTAATGTAGATTTACAAAACATAATATGGCATCAGTCCATTCTACATGTGTCTTACCACAGATCGACATCGGAAAGTTTTATCTGCACACTGAAACTGACATTTCAACATTCTGCTTCTGTGTTGTGCTAAGTTGTACACTACATGTAAAGCAAACGGATATCAATCACAGAATAAAACCCTGATAAATATAAATGTTATTCTTCACTTTTTTTCATAGTCCAAGTTTTATATTTGCAACTATGAGCATGACAAAATCAAGCAACATGATGTTCCTGATCTATATACACATGCAGGACTCTAAAAGTATCTCTACCATTATCTCACCTCCCATATGAAGTATCCCCCAAAATAATTATGCTAGCAGTTGTATTGCACTCTAAATTCTTTAATACTTTTGTTGAATCACACATTAACTCATCAGGAAACTGTAAGGCTACCTGTAAAATAAACTCTTTCTTCAGCTTTTATGCTCAACATGCTTCCTTTATTTCATTATCATCATATTCCATCCTGAATTTAAATTATAAAATATACTATTGTATTTATTCATATATATATATATAAATATATATATATATATATATATATATAACGAACATTACATAATACTTTGTTTTGTTTATCATTATTTATCATTATGTTACATATACAAACATACATGTAAGTGATGTGAGAATGACATACCACTCTATAATTGCCATCATTGATCCACTTGACACTCCTATCTATTTCATACACAGTGCTAATCTGATCTAAGGGAGTGGGTTGTTGCTTGGTATTATCCACTGAACGGGCAATAACATCCTCATCAGGACTGCTAAATGCACTTGTACTCATGTTTTAAATAAATAGTACTTTTATCCTGTAAAAGAGGGTATAAGTATTGGTACCATCGATATTAAACTGATCATAAAATCTTATTACTCTTGTTCCTAAATACACAGCATAATAAAGACAAAACATGCTTTATAAAATTGATCTCTCAGATAAACTTTGTTTGCTATCCAATTGTAAAAGTTACGGTCAACTGCCTAGGTAACTCAGGCAGTAGAGAATCATCAGTGTAAACAGAAGGTCATAGGTTCAAGTCCCAGTTTGGTCATATACAGGAAACAAATTTACCCATTGTTAATTACCAATCTTTAACAGGTAAATTTAAATATTGCTTGATCCTAAATACCAACCAACAAATACTGAATAGCAAATACCAAGCAATTTGAGTGGTTAAACATTTCAAAGAAAAAAAATATGGTTATTTTAAATGAATGGAGACTGACTTAGCTTCTTGTACTTAGTATTATATAATCCTTTTAATTTTTCATATAATTCATACTAATTAAACTTCGCCTTGGTTTGCCATGGTAAGTCTTGTTTCTATACTTGTTTCTATACTTGTTTAATTCGTAATACTTTACGAATGTCAAGCAACATATCAAAATAAACTAGATTATTAAATTTTTTAGATATCTGACTGGCTATTGATCCTTTAAATAATAAAATTAAATAAAACAAATCAAACACACCAGGCTCTTAATTAAGTTGGGAACAATCTCTCACACTGACATTAAAGGGATCATAGTCACTACACTGAACAGGCTGGGTATAATCTCTCACACTGACATTAAAGGGATCATAGTCACTACACTGAACAGGCTGGGTATAATCCCTCACACTGACATTAAAGGGATCATAGTCACTACACTGAACAGGCTGGGTATAATCCCTCACACTGACATTAAAGGAATCATAGTCACTACACTGAACAGGCTGGGTATAATCTCTCACAATGACATTAAAGGGATCATAGTCACTACACTGAAAAGGCTAGGTATAATCCCTCACACTGACATTAAAGGAATCATAGTCACTACACTGAACAGGCTGGGTATAATCTCTCACACTGACATTAAAGGATCATAATCACTACACTGAACAGGCTGGGTATAATCCCTCACACTGACATTAAAGGGATCATAGTCACTACACTGAACAGGCTGGGTATAATCTCTCACACTGACATTAAAGGGATCATAGTCACTGCACTGAACAGGCTGGGTATAATCCCTCACACTGACATTAAAGGGATCATAGTCACTACACTGAACAGGCTGGGTATAATCTCTCACACTGACATTAAAGGGATCATAGTCACTACACTGAACAGGCTGGGTATAATCCCTCACACTGACATTAAAGGGATCATAGTCACTACACTGAACAGGCTGGGTATACCGGTAATCCCTCACACTGACATTAAAGGGATCATAGTCACTACACTCAACAGGCTGGGTATAATCCCTCACACTGAAATTAAAGGGATCATAGTCACTACACTGAACAGGCTGGGTATAATCCCTCACACTGACATTAAAGGGATCATAGTCACTACACTGAAAAGGCTAGGTATAATCCCTCACACTGACATTAAAGGAATCATAGTCACTAAACTGAACAGGCTGGGTATAATCTCTCATTTATGAGACAGTCACTGAAATGCATAACAAAATAAACAATCTCTATTTAAGTGATGAATTCCTGATGTTAATCAAATAAAAACAAATAAATTTTTGGAATTTTCACATAAAATCAAAAGGGCATATCGTATAACATGCTGAAAATAGTTTTCAAAAGAAGTTGACCTACTTAAAGTTACTGTTTTGAAGTTTATAGCTGTAACATTTTTGCAGTTGAGTTGAAAATGTCAATTTCTGTTGTAAACTTATGATATTCAGTATGTTACAAATTACAAGTTAAGATTTGAAGTCTAAAAACCATACAATCTATTTTAAGGACTTGTATATTTCTGCCCAGTCTCTAAAACTAATTACTGAAAATAGAGATGGTTACCTATCTGAGTGATTGTACGTCTCTCAAATTGAATATTGTTTCCAACCTGTTAGATTTGAGTCTCTGTTTTGAGAGACAATTTCAGGGTTTTCCATATACTAAAATTTAAATTTTAGAACTTTGCTCTGAAAATTGTTTCTCAATTTTAATTTTAATACCTGAATCATTTAATTGCTTGATTGATTATTCTTTTATATTACTCCACGATTATTTAACATATGATATATAGTGACAGCATCTGCTTTATGTCTTGCATTCTCAATGTCAGATTGGTCATATGACCCAATCTGTGCCATTTTGTAGGGAGGTTAGCCTTGGGAGTTATCGTCGCTTTCTACATAGAATCCAGTACATGTATTTTGATATCTCATTGTAGCAAACTGTGGTTGTACACAATTGAAAAAAAGGGAGGTCAATCTTCATAAGATTCCTCAATGAACTTCAGCAGTTTCTCGACTCCTATAGCTCTTGTGCTCAAAACATTCTGCAAAGTTGCATGACGGTCTATGAAAAACACCGAAATATATCAGCAAGGTCATCCTCAGAATGTTTTACAGATTATATTCATTTAGATCGATCTTAGTGTTATGTCATGCCAACTTCGAGAATAGAAAATTATACTTTTACAAAGGACCCATCCAAAGCAGCGATAGATTTTTACTGTGACATGGGACTTTGGGTTTTTTTCTGTCTCATTCTTACGACAGAACATGGGTATGCCCAGTGTGGGAACTGAACGCAGGACGTCTCAGACTCAGACCCATGCATTCTCGAAGTCGGCGTGCCAACATCACACTAAGATCTAAATGAAGATAATCCCGAAACATTCCGAGAATGACCTGGGGGATAAACTCGGTGTTTATCATAGACCGTAATGCAGCTTTACTGAATTATACCATATAATCAGAAATTTTTGTGAGATACTAATTTTTGCTATACTCGCGAGTAATTTGAACACGCGAAAATAAGTTACCGTGAAAATTTATATTCCACAAATGGAGACCAAACTGGTAGTAATAACACCCTCATTTCTCAATGAACCATAGACGTCTGGGGGACAAAACTAGCAGAAATCCAGGGGATCGATGACAAACTCGAATTACAGGTATGTACAATTTTTAAACCCTCATTGATAAAGCCCGTGATTTCGTTATGTCAGTGGTTTCACACTTTGTCAATAGCTAACAAGCAATTATCAACGCATTAATGAATATAGCATATGGTAATCAAAGCCATTTTACATGTCCGTATTCCCTTAATTAGTTTGTTTACATATTCATTTATTGTTTGAGGTACTTTCTCTGGGTCAATGGATGGAGTGTTTTTTCCCATGCTCATTTATAGTGAGGAGACTGATAAGTGCCAGCCGAAATTCTGATTCCCCTCTGAATTCCACATAACTCATTCCAAAGACACTGGGCAAACGTTCTGTATGATGAAAAAATTAAATGCCCGTATGTGTCGAATAAAATTGAGGAATTTTATCTGCTGTTTGGTAAAAAACGTACACCCTTGTTATTTTCGACTGCTTTTGTTAACAAATTGAAGATAATTTACGTTCAAGTCAAAATGTCTCCTTACTCAACAATTCCACCCATTGCACCAACAAGCTACAAGACATGGATTTGATCAGAAACAAGCGCAGTAATACATAGAGGTAAACTAATTCACAGAGATGCGGGTATAGCTTGTCGTCTGTCCAGTTCTTTGACGAGTGTTAAAGAATATGTTTTTTTTTTCTTTTTTGAAATCACCAAAAATTGTATTCGCGAAAATAAAGATACGGTTTTCTGATACTGAATTGCGAAATTTGATACTCATAAAAATTTCTGTTTATATGGTATTTTGAGCACAAGAGCTAAATGAGTCTTAAAACTTTTGAAATTCATTGAGTAATCTCATGACGATTGACTCTCTTTCCTAGCTTCTTCGAATTTTATTTGACTGCAGTTTGCAAAAATAAGATTTCGAAGTATCGGATTCTTCGTAGAAAGCAATGATAAATCCTTAGACTTATCCCCCAGCAAATATGATGCAAATTAGGTCATATGTGACCAGTCCGACTTCAAGAATACCAGCATCTCATTGATTCAATGAGCCACACTGGCTTCTTTATTCATTGATTGATTGAGTTTTGTTTAACGTCACACCACGATTATTTCACGTATATGCACCCTTAGATAAAGAAACTGGAAATTTCCCATTGAAACTTCATTGAAAATCCAGTGTTTTAGCAGTTATCATTGAAATACCATTAGAATACCATTGTTTCACCTTGCAGTCTCAGTAAACCAGTTATTCTAAGACCATTGAAATTCCAGTTTTATCATAACTGTGATTTTAATGCCTCAATATTTCCATTGAAATACCATTATCTCAAATAACTGGACATTTAGTATAACAATTATACATTGATATAGCATTTATTTTCGAAAGCAGTTTTTCTCAATTCAATGGTTGTACATACACATAGTCTATAGGTATATTATATGTTCGGCGAGTTGTTTCTGAACACAACAGAACTCAAGTTTGAAAAGGGATACAAATATACAGAAATCCGCGGGAAAAGAGTTACATGTATTTAAATGAACGGATGCATTGATTTAGTACGCCTATCTTGTAAACTCCCGTTATATAATGATTGTGTGATAATTGGAACCCATCTACGATCTTCAAAATATTTCGATAAGGATCGTATTTCATCCGTGTTAACGAAGTGCCTATCGTTTACATGCGCGGATCCAGAAATTTTTGTCAAAGGGGGTCCAACCAAAAAAGGTAAATTTTTCGCTTAGACGAGGGGGGGGGGGGGGGGGTCCAACCCCAAAAAAGCCCAAATATTACCTTTTTTTGGTAAAATTTTCGGATTACAGGGGGGGGGGGGGGGGGTTCCAGACCGCCCTAACCCCCCCCCTCTGTATCCGCGCATGCGTTTATACCAGAGACCTTCGAAGATACGGATTTACTCTAATATGAAATACCGTACGTATCCGTCAAGCACCTATACATATATATGGTGCCGAAATGTACGGAAAATGCGATAACGGACCAGCGCTCACTTCGTCGATGTCAATTTTCAATTTTCAATCTTGCCGATTAATTTTCAGGGGCACTGTGCTTAATTATGATAAAATCGTCGTTTACATTTAGTTTTCTTTCAAATCACTTTGAATAGGCTGTTTTGTAAAGGTCTCAAGCAAAAACACTACAATAACTCCCCCCCCCCTCCCCTTTTCCCACCCCACACACCATAACTAACATTGCCATTTTTTCTCAGTTATTAATACATTTTAAAACAATAATACAGGGAAAAAATATTAACGCAATACATTCTGTGGTTTAATTTCCATAAAAATATTATTTCTGTATCCACACTGCAGTACGGCTTCAGTCCAGACAGATCAGTGAAATCAGATATCGTCCATTCCTGATAACGAACTGTATTATATAACACGTTTCGAGAATCATGGGAAAATGACCTTATTATACAGCCTAGTATCATTTGAATATGAAGCAGCATCCGATCGAGCGCCATGATTCAATTTTAGAAAACATCTTATATATCGTTGTGCACGCGCTCTTGCATTTACGTATTTGTAAAAGATAGTCAAACAATTGGCGAGCATATTTACAAGATGAAGTGACGATGATGGAATAATACAAAATAGAAAGACGGATTTGGTTGCATATATAAATGTACCATCGCTGACCTCGAAGGACATTCTTTTCACTAACGTACTGGTAAGTACTGATTTTTGTTTTGTTTTAAACTTTCAGTGTTCTTCTGCTCAGATGTTTTGTGTTAATTATTATTTGAAAACGTTGAATCTACATGGTTGGGCACTGTCTTTCTTTTAGAAAAAGAAACTAACAATGAGAGTGAAATGATTGTTGCATTATTTAACTTGAAATTATTAAACTTTATGCTTACGAGTAATATAGGATTGTATTTCTGTAAAGTTGATAATCCTCATAATACCTCGTCGAACCCATCACTTGTAAGTTATTGATATAAAAATTAAATGGCGCTTGGCGGGACATTCTCTGTCGGCGTGTCGCTGAAGAGGCCGGGAAATATGATATGGGTTAATTAGAAGAGAATGAAGGTCAGTGATTATCGCAAGCTGACGGATGCGCGTACAAAATGTGCACCTGTTTTGAACGTATCGGAACACACGGATGATTAAAAGAGTGTTAGATGTAACTTACATAGAATTTTTCAAGAAATGAAAACACTTAAAATACTTGTGAACGAGTCTGTCCGTACACGTACTTTTAATATATTTTCATAATTGTCACGTTTTCTGCGATCTCGTGTGTTTGCAATTGGGGTTGTCTCATGTTAACAAGTAATTAGTAATAATGCATTAAACCTTCGGTAGGAGCATAGTCAGGTGCGGATCCAGAAATTTGGGTCGAGGGGGAGGGGTGTTCATCCATATTTTTGTAACAATAACAAGAAAACAATTTTCGTCAAATCTTAGGGTCGCTCCAGACCCCCGGTGCATCCCTCTGGATCCGCGCGTGACGGTGGTCGTGTGTAAGGTGGTCAGTAGAGAGTATGGCTCTTCCTTTTTTACCTCTTCTCACCCTGTCTCCCCATTCTTTTCCTTTTCCTATCTCTTACTCATCCCGTTCCTCTCCTAGACTACCCTGTCCACCCCATTGTACCTTTGTCCTGATAAACTTAAATTGGTAATTCATTTTGTGATATTTATTTTTACAGATCTTTGCAACATGTCAGTGACCACCTGACTCAAAACATTCATGGCAACTTTGCTTAATGGAATTGGAAACTACAGACAGAAAGTGGTAAAGGATGTATCAAGATTTTAAAAGACGTACAGAATGAGAAAAAAGTGTGTACAGAAAAACTGTGTGAAATGCTTGAATGCATAAAATTGATACATGGAGAAGTGATTTAAACTACAATTTATACATGGAAATGTGATTTAAACTATGTGATAAGCGTACAAAGGTGACATTTTTACAGAAAAAGTGACATGCACAGGAAGGAGACATGTATCCAAAAGTATTATGAAGACTTTGTGGGTCTTCATGCCATAATAAGTTACTTAATATTGTTGAGTGACAATCTGTGGATTAATCATATGGAATTCGGATGATGTATTCAGGGAATTTAATTTTGTTCTATGCATTGATTTAATTTGTTTATATATGAACATTTTCCAAAATTCTGAAAAACAAGGTAGGTTACTGAACATTTAAATATGAGAACTTTCAATGGATATACATGTTCATTTTCATTTAGTAGGCTATACATTATCTGTTGGCAAGATGATCTCTCTATATCTAATTAAAGTTTAATATCAGTTCTTTCACAATTAACATAGTGGCATTACATGTGAAGAACATAATAAAACTTCTGTTTCTGTAAGTCATTGTATTTTTTTTTTTCCTTTTGTGGAATAACTGGGAAAGTAATGGTATTTCAATGGTTTTCTGAAAGCTGTATTTCAACGTTGATTTTTCAGTTAAATGTGACGTCATTTAACTGGTTCTACCTAATTTAAATAATTCGCCGATTTCAATGGTATTTCAATGGACTTTGAATGGTATTGCAATGGGTTTTTACAGAAAACTGGAAAATTAATGGTTTTTACACATACATTTTACATTACCAGTTTGCATCTAATTAGTAGAACTGCAAAAGTAATGGGATTTCAATGGAAAGAATATAACTGTAAAAGCAATGGAAGTTCAATGGCATTCTTTTCTGTAAGGGTGGTGACGGCATCTGCCTGTTGCGGGGCATACAAATTTTTACCTTTACAACGGACCCACCCGAAGCAGTGAGGGATCTTTAACGTGCCATGCATACCACAACATGGGGCCTCGGTTTTTATTGTCTCATCCGAAAGACAGGACACCGGCATGACCAAAGCGAGACTCGAACCTCGGCCTCCTGATCAGGAGTCCTGTGCATTACCACTAGGCCACGCCGGCTTGCTTCTTTATTCATTAATGATTTAAATAAACAAATACATGTAAAGAACTGTAGAGTTTAAACACACGAGAATCAATACACATTATAGAACACCTTATGAACTCAAACAGTTTTTGTAGTAAGAAACTGGGTTTCTGGATCTTCTAAAATGTTGCCCACATTTTTACTCAATGTCGAAATTGTGCTTAGTCATATATCGCCATACCAATAAACGTCTAAACGACATACAAATGCAAGCCATAATTATAAAGATGAGAAGGAATTTCGTGGTAATATATTCCGGAAATACCTTCAAACTTTGAAGAACAGCATGACATTTCGACTATGGGCCAAGATCGTTTTTTTTTTTTTTCTTTTTTTTGTTTTTTTTTTTTTGTTTTTTGGGGGGTTTTGTTTTGAGGAAATAATCATCTAATTAAAACCAGATCTTTATCCTGCTTCTATTTTGTCCTATGCATATAGCTGTTTGGAACAAGTTTGGAATCAAGGGTCAAATTGCCAAAACAGTTATTTTGAGCTTCAGAAGAGCCTATCAAAAGCGCTAATACTCGTCAGTAAGGACCGGCGATCTTATTTCCGAACCAAATTCAGTAAAATTTTGAATTTCCATGTCAAAACTTGCTACAAAAATGGATTATATTTCAAAATCGAATGTCGCATATTTATTTTCGTCTCCGTCGCATAACTGTGTGACATTGTGCACAACAGGTTGGAAACCCATGCAATCTATATATCAAGTGATAAAATTTTCTATTATGTACTTCTAAATATTATATTTCGATAAAACTTAGTTAGTTATGAAAAATAAAATAATAATGACATGGATGAATCCCTTCATGCAAATCATTCTAAAAGGACGGTTTTAGATTTCAACAGTTTCAACTATGAATGCCGCTGCTCAGACAGACATTATTTGTTTAAAATGTGCACCTCTGCACAAAATGAAATAAGTAGATGGAAGATGTATACATGGTCCAAGAATGAGTTTCACAAGAGGGGAGGGACAGAGCGTGTGGATATAGGTAAAAATAAAATGATTGCAATGCTATTACTACAGTTAATATTTTGAAAGAAAGCATAAAGACATGTGACTCAGTCGTATGACAAAGTTATCACAGACAAAAAGAAAAAAAGAACATAGAAAGACATCACCAAAAATCCAGTTGTAATGAAGTTGAGGCATCGACTTAGAGCTGTCAGTTGAAGTAACTTTAATTATTTAATTGGTGTGGTTGTTCGGTCTACGGACCCACCTTCCCACTCACAACAAAGGCAGACCAATCAAAAGACAAATATAAGAAAATAAATAACTTATATGAGAGGTCTTAAAATACACACAAGAAATGTATCATGGAAAAAAAATTACTACCTGAAATATAAAAATGGCGTCAATTTGAGCCTATCGTGCTCTGCTTTTCTGAAAGCAAGCTAAGGTCCTGGTTCCATTGGAGTCCCGACTAACAATCAGAGAGGAAAAGGCTCAGGATCTTATGTCCTCTGAGGAGGTTTGGACAAGGTCCATCATAGAATCCCCACCGCCCTGTTAGTCAGAGTGCGACGCTTCAGAAAAAGTCTGTAAAGGACTGTAGAGGGGGTCCAGTACAAGACTTATTGTTTTAGCGATAATCTTAGGGTCATATTGGCAATGGCGAAGGCGTTCGACTATTTTGAAACTTGATGCGATGAGGTTATGGGAGCTTTTGACCCTTTTAAGTTTATACATTTGTGTATACAAGCTCACTGTAGAAATGTGGATGAGAGATTCCGTTGGGCACATAATTTTAAAAAGTATTTTTTCTGAATTTCGATGAAAGCTCTGAATAAGATCTATAGAATTTCCCGAAAGTTTTCAAAGTTTATGGTATCTGTAACCCAGTTTTGAAGTAATTTGTATATTTTTGTTATAAAAATAAAAAAATGTCAATACTGGCTCTAGCAAATCGAATCAATTGGGAAATGTAAATACCATATGATGGGAGTCTAAGAATATCGCCACCTAAACATGGAAAATTAACAATAACAATATGAAATCCGAAGACTTCACTTTTATGGTAAATACTAGTGTGTATATAGTTTTAACATTAATCTTGATACTGATGTACAAAAAAGCGAGTTTTATTAGATATGTCGGCTTTGTTGAGTTGAAGTCCCTGAAGATAAATGTCTTTAATGTATTTTCAATCAAATACTTCTTCATTTGGTATCATTAGTCAATGAAAGTCAGTAGGTATCATTAATCAATGAAAGTGAATATGTATCAATAGTCAATGAAAGTCATTATGTATCAATAGTCAATGAAAGTTATTATGTATCAATAGTCAATTAATGTCAATATGTATCAATAGTCAATGAAAGTCATTATGTATCAATAGTGAATGAAAGTCATAAGATATCATTAGTCAATGACAGTTACTAGGTATCATTAGTCAATGAAGGTCATTATGTATCAATAGTCAATGAAGGTCATTATGTATCAATAGTCAATGAATGTCATTATGTATCAATAGTCAATGAAGGTCATTATGTGTCAATAGTCAATGAAGGTCATTATGTGTCAAAAGTCAATGAATGTCATTATGTATCAATAGTCAATGAAGGTCATTATGTATCAATAGTCAATGAAGGTCATTATGTATCAATAGTCAATGAAGGTCATTATGTATCAATAGTCAATGAAAGTCATTATGTATCAATAGCCAATGAAGGTCATTATGTATCAAAAGTCAATGAAGGTCATTATGTATCAATAGTCAATGAAAGTCATTATGTATCAAAAGTCAATGACAGTCACTAGGTATCATTAGTCAGCGAAGGTCATTATGTATCAAAAGTCAATGAAGGTCATTATGTATCAAAAGTCAATGAAAGTCATTATGTATCAATAGTCAATGAAGGTCATTATGTATCAATAGTCAATGAAGGTCATTATGTATCAATAGTCAATGAAGGTCATTATGTATCAATAGTCAATGAAAGTCATTATGTATCAATAGTCAATGAAGGTCATTATGTATCAAAAGTCAATGAAGGTCATTATGTATCAATAGTCAATGAAAGTCATTATGTATCAAAAGTCAATGAATGTCATTATGTATCAATAGTCAATGAAGGTCATTATGTGTCAATAGTCAATGAAGGTCATTATGTGTCAATAGTCAATGAATGTCATTATGTATCAATAGTCAATGAAGGTCATTATGTATCAATAGTCAATGAAGGTCATTATGTATCAATAGTCAATGAAAGTCATTAAGTAGCATTAGCCAATGACAGTCATCAGTTATTTTACACTAATACGTGTTGTATCCTGTCATTAAAAAGGGAATTATATTTCAATCATTTGTACAAGATGCAGTATATCATATTTCGTTTTCTAAATTGCACCACAATGTCTGTATTACTTCGAGGAAATAGACGACATTCTGTTTTGACCTTGAAATACATGTATGACTCTAAAATGGTGAAACAACATAAAATTCAGTACACTCTGATTGTTTTATTTATTATTATTATTTTCTTTCTTTCTTTTTGCTTTTTTTAAATTTAATATTAACTTTGGCTTTGTTTTTTTTTGGGGGGGGGGGGTCTTTTTGCTTTTGGGGGTTTTAGACATTATATGGAAAAAAAGAGCTCGTAAAAATCGAAGTTCTCAAACTTTCGGATATTCCTGCGTGTGGTGCCTGTCTCTTGAAAAATTTAATTATTACCAAGAACTTCACATATAATACAGTGTAATTTTTGGACCCTAAACTCATTCATCGAGGACCCAGTCGCTCAAAACCTCTATCCAGTAGTTAATTCCCTCATCCGATGGACAAAATTTAAATTTTAAAATCGGCTGTTCAAAAATTGTTCAAAATAAATTAGCTTATCCAGTGGACAAAATCCATTAACAACTGGATAAAGTTAGCCAACCTTCGAAGCTGTGCTAACTTCTTATCCGGTAGCTAAATATGACGGAAAGACTACATTTGATGTTTATTATGGCAGACGACAAAGAAAAAAACAGTTATTAGTCATTTCAACCATAATTTCTATGATGAAGATTATCATTATTGATACAGTTTCACGAAAGAAACTGAAATTTCATAACAGACCTCATTGAACCCGACATTATCGACATTATGAAAAGGAAAACAGAAGACATCTGACAAAGATGTATGACACAAATCACCAAGGACCTGCACACAAAAAATGACAATAGCATAATATACACGGAACGACAAAAATATTGAGTATGCTGCAGTTACGATGCCGACTTAGGACGGTCAATTGAAGTAACAAACGTCACTCAGTTGGTTTGGTTAACCGGTTTACGGGCGCCCACCTAATCACTCACCGCAAAAGCAGCCCAATCAAAGGACACACATTTGAAAATTTATAAATAACCCTCCCTATAGAGAACAAGGATCAACAGGTTTCTCAAGGAGAGAGGTTTTAAAAATTTTATTACACACGAAACAATTATAGAATAATATGTTGCTATCAACAATATGTAAGGAAACATCAACATAAGTAAACCGTGCTCTGCCCGTCTGTAAGCGAGCTCAGATCCTTGATCAATAGGAGTCCCGACTAACAGTCAGAGGGGACGA
Source organism: Pteria penguin (assembly GCA_035048485.1). Taxonomy (NCBI): domain Eukaryota; kingdom Metazoa; phylum Mollusca; class Bivalvia; order Pterioida; family Pteriidae; genus Pteria; species Pteria penguin. Next base: position 21,308,253 of record CM068580.1, on the reverse strand, counting down.
GGATCAGTACCTTGTCTCCTCTGAAAACGTTTGGCCAGGCCAGTCCCAAACGCCCTGTTAGTCAGCGTGCAACGCTCAGGTAAAAGTCTGCATTGGGTTGTAGAGGGACCCAATACAAGATCTATGGTCTTAGCGATAATCTCGGGGTCATACTGTCGATGTCGAAGGCGTTTAATAATTTTAGAACCAGCCGATATGAAATTATCGGAACCTTTGGCCCTCCTTAGTTTGTACATTAGATCACCGTAGAAATTGGGATGGCGAATTTCTCTGGATACATATTGTTGAAAAGTAACATTTTCGAATTTAGATAAAATGTGTGAATCAGATCTATAAAATTTACCAAAATTTTTTCGAAGTTTATGATATCTATAACCCTGAGTTTAAAAGTAATCTGAGAATTTTTTTTTTTGTGAAAATCCAAAACGTTAGTGCAAGCTCTAGCAAACCGAACCAGTTGACTAATATAAATACCATATGATGGGATCTAGATAAGGGAAATTTACAATAGGAAATCCAAAGTCATCACGTTTATCATATATGTTGGTATGAATATTGTTATTAATAATTTTAATATTTAAGTCCAAAAAAGGTGTTTCTTGGTCGGAAGTATTTGCTTTGTTTAATTGAAGTTCAGATGGATAAATGTCAAATATATAGTTTTTAAACTCAGGGTTATCGATTACTAAAATATCATCAAGACATCTAGAGGTGTCATTGAACTTATCAATAAGGTCAAAACGTTTAGAAGTTTGAATAGAATGCATAAAGTCTCTCTCATAGCAGTATGAAAATAAATCTGCTATAAGGGGAGCGCAGTTAGTGCCCATAGGAATCCCATTAATCTGTTGATAAGTCTTGCCATAAAATTGTACATAAATATTATCCATCAAAAATGTGATGGCATTACACAACTCAGTACAAGTCCAATATTTATAATTATCATATTTTTGCTAGAGAAAAATCCAGATGTAACTAAAGTACAGAGGTATGATTTCTCTGTTGAAACACCAGCGTATGAGAGACAGCAATGAGAGACATACGTAGCGTTCTTATGCCATCTGTGGACCAAGTCCAAATACATGTACGATATTATGCTACGGGGTATGACACTATAAAGCAAGGTTTATACAATAAAGCATCATTTCTTGGAGTTACAGGCGCTATAGACGTAACACACATCAAAATGCAAGGTCCGCGGCAGCATGAACATGTATTTGTTAATCGAAAAGGTTTTCACTCAGTAATTGTGCAGTCTCGTTAAGGAAAGCTTGAAGAAATAAAAACAACAGTCAAAAATATTCTTATTCTTTAAGGTCATTTGCGATCAAACAGGTAATTGTGAAAATTATTACATCATCATGTATATGTATACTCATAGTAGAATTATGTAGAAAGTACAACTAAACACTGATAAATATCAATAAATCTATAAAAAAAATCTCACACTTAAAATATAATTCTTTCCCGGCTAGTACCACTTCTGTAAGTATTTACATGTATATTACATGATATACGAAAGAACTATGCCCTGGTTCCACTAGTGGTTTCAAGGTTGTCCTTAGAGACCAAGTCTTAATTTACAGAACTACTTTGGAACTTCTTTTCTTTGTATCAATAACAGCTATCTCGTTTTTCTTCTTCTAAGGCTAAATGCTAAGAATTGTGGGATGCTTACCGGTGGACAATTTACTTGTCCACTGGTCAGTTATGCGGTGGCTGCTTTTTGATTTGAGGAACAAATATTTAGCCAGTGGATAACTAACCATGATTTAACACATTTAGCCGTAGGTTAAAGTTACCCACTAGATAACTTTAGCCAAGCTTTTGAGCAACTTGGACCAGGTTGCCATCTGGGATAGCACCACACTCTAATTGCAGATATGTAACTATCCATGATCCCATAAAACATACGGGATTTGTCATAAGCTGTCACTGCGTACACATTTCAGGAGCATATTACTACATATATTGCTCAATGACCTGTATTTAATGTAAATACCTGATGTACACAACTATTACTTTTTTTCTGATGCCGTATTGATCACGTCTAGTTCGATGGATACATCTAATCTGGTCACAGAATCTCGCAGAATACCTCAAAGGGTAGTGAACAAGGTAAATGATGATCTTATCACTGAGCAAACATGCCTATTCCAACCATTCGGCCACGAGCATCACTGAAGAGACATAAGTTGTCGAAATGCGCATCTGGTGCACAAACTTAAAAAGTATATATGTTCTATATTTATTACTTCTGTATACTTCAAGAATTACACACAGATGACACTTAGTCTATTGAATACACTTATTTTTTCCAGTTGTAGCCATATGCTCACTCTTCTGTAGGAAGTTTCTTGTTCGGTTGTGAATTTTTATAGATTTCAAAATCGCTTACTTAAATTATTCTATTAATCCTTGGTCCATTTCTGGAGTTTAGTAAATATTTAAATGTATGTCCATTTTTGCCCTCCTGGGGTAGATGCTCCGTCACTGATGGAGTCAAATTTCTACTATTTTGTCCTCACCCAGGTGTTCTATAATAGGTCTGGGAGCAATCTTGTAAATGTGTTTAATTTCTCCTATGTTGATTATAGTTTAAATTCAAATACATATATTTGAGAGTTTTTATTGCATGCATAATTTCTTCATCATTTCTGTACAAAAAGAAAAAGTCAGAAGTCTGCTGGAACACTTTCCCACGAAAATTACAAAAATATTATCTATGAGAAATTCTAACATTTGGGCGATCTCTTTCTCTGTAAACTTACTGCTGGAATCAGACTGCTCCTTTACAATATATGTATCGACCTAAAGCGAGATATTTATACCTGCGAGTTCCAATTTTGTCCCAGGAGGTGTTTAAAATAATTGATTTTATTCTTTTCATCAGTTTTTGATGAGGAATGGTAGTATAAAGAGTTGATGCCAGTGAAATCACACGTCCGGAGAAAGAAACCTTTGTTTTGACTCTCAACGACCTTCAGTTCAACATTTTGGATAAAAAGAAATCATTTTTTCTGAGAAAAGCCTTGCATTGCCCATGCAACATTCTCAGCGACTTTGTTAATTAACCACTAATATATCCATGCCTGAAAAAATTATCTTAAAATCGCTTTTAAGACAGACTGAATTCACTTCGTATGAATATACAAATATTTCAGTGATAAGGAGGGTAAAATTTGTTGCCCATTGGAATGCCAACAATTTGTTGGAATACTTTTCTCCAAGATACCATAAAATGTGAACTCAAGTACATCTGTTTCGATGTAGTTTTGTTAGAATCAGAATTTTCATTGACAAAATGTTTTATGACGGTTTACAACAATACATTGGAATTTGCCGCTACCATTTAACTAGGGAAATCATGGAATCAAGGACAAATTCGGAAATCCTTTGTTTTTAGACTTCTAATTTATGATGAATATCGTTGTGTAAAGTGTCGAAAATCAAATTAATTGATTTAATGAATTTTATTGAAACTTAAATCTTCAAATGCTCTTACAATTTTTACAATTTACGATTACAAGTTTAGCATCCATATTTGATTTACTTTAATATACCACTTCTAGAGTAAACTGTTTCGTAATACTTTTGACGATTAGAATTAATTTCCGATACAATGTTTTTGTAAGATCGACGCAGATTTTGTGGAGCACTTGTTGGAAACAACAATTGATCGTTGTTTTAAGATTTGGGGAGGGGCGTTTAGAATACAATGCAAATAAGGCAAGTACATGTATATGATTGATTTAATTGTGACCAAAAAAAAAAGAAAAAAGAGGAGTTACTGGCTCAGTTATGTAGCAGAAGTCACCATGGGGCTATACAATACATGAATATAAATAATATACTAGCACATATAACACATTACACAATACTAAACGTTGTGTGAACAGATTTAAGACTCTCAATAGCTTCTTAAATTCAAACAAGATATGAAGGCGCATAACCAGAATTCACTAGACCATCAAAGTAATATTTCTTCAATACGAGCATGTAATTATTCGAAACTTTCTCTGCTGATGTAATAATACAATTCTCTTGGAAAAAGCAGAGTGTCGTATATTTTTACTATTTGATCTAAGCAACATTCCAAAGGGTAACGTGACCAATTTAAAAAATATCACCTTGTATTTCTTGACTAATCCTCACACGATTTTCAATTATCTCTACGTTTTGCTTTTATTTGAATATTCTTGGCATTCTGTTTATGGTCACTTCTAAATATCTCCTAACTTGTCGTTTTAACAATAAAATCATCAGTAATAACATTGACGCGGAGAAAATATTCAAAATCAGATGAAGGGCATTAAAATGGATGAGGATAGTGACGAGTAGCTTAGGTCAATAGATTGCAAATATCTGGACTTTTTTGTCAAAAACTGATTCTGCAGTTCAAAATATCTGGGGAAATTTGTCTAATACTAATTTGCAGTTCAAATTTTGGCCAAAATTTAATTTATCAATACATGAGATATCAAATTATGACTTTTAAAGTTTGGGTTGATATGTATGACTTGGCGGGAATATACACCAGATAAGTTACAAATTAGAACAAAAGGGGCCTAATATGGCACACACGATTTTGCAAGATTTTTGTCATATCTTCTCAGGAAAACCCCATCCCCACCTATGGGAGATAGGGAGGGGTGAACATGATAATTTTTGATCGAAAATATTACGACAGTTTTCTTCCGATTTCAGAGTTTTTGCGGAATATTTGAAGTCAAGAAAATGTTGATGAATACTGCAAAAAAGAACGCCAGATTGCACCATTTTGCCTCATTTTTGCAAAACTTTCTCGGGGGAGGCCCCCCGAACCCCCACCTATGGGAGGGACGGACCCCTCCCCATTCGGTCCTTCGGGCCGATTGTGAGGTGCCCCCCCCCGGGCACATGAAGTTCTGAATCCGCCCCTGAGACTCCTGCGCAAATCGTATACGTACTGTTTCTCTGAGCAATGAGTCAAAATTCATCAGAAAGGAGTAAAATTTCAATAAACGGATATTCGTCAAAATTTACATTTTATGTGTCATATTCATTACGTTTTTTGTTGCACTGTCTTTAATTTCAAAATATTTTCCCAAGAAGGACATATACTAAAGTTTTATAAATCGGCATACATCAACTGTAATATATTCAAATATAATGGTGGCACTGTTGATATGATATAAAGATTCTGTTGATGTATTTCCTCCGTATACAACTTTCTCTTATTTTCAGTTTAGCTCGCATTATAGCACTGAATCTAGACTCTTATCCAATCCATCATAAGTGAGATATGAGACTCATATTTCTATTGTAATGCAGTTCATATCTTTACTTACGACAAACTAGTAATACCCTGTTGGGGATAAATTTAGAATCATGAAAATAATAGCAATGTTTCGGATGCAAGTATTTAACGTCGAGGACAGTTAGAAATTTTATTATTCCTCTCCCCCAATTGGAACATCTCGCTCTTTATCTCTTAAAACTTTGAAGTGTCCGACCCCTTTCCTTTACTTAATTCAGGTATGTTGCCAATGGTAACTACCACCCAATACCTGTGTGTAAACCCTTAAGGGTTTCGCTTCCCCTGTCAACAACCTTTCCGCTTCGCAATGACTCGAGGTACATTCGTCTCGCTGCAGGTATCCGGGTATTCTCCAACATGCAGTGACTTCGGCGATCAGGTAGCACGTCCCCAAGTGTAATCACGTGACCTGACCGTACTGCCAAAAAGTGTGAAAATCTTTATTCAAGAGTTGTAACAATTCACTCCCGGTCTACGGCATCAACTTCAGTTTTGAGTTTAATAATTAGATGCAGGTTATGTCATTGAGCTGTGATTCTCATCCTTAAAACTTGGAATGTTTATACAAATTGTCAGATATACCTGAGACATATATACTTTGAAAGTATATATGTCTCTGGGTATACGTGCTACATAAAGTATAGATGTCTTTGGGTATACGTGCTACATAAAGTATATATGTCTCTTAACATATGCATATTTAATAATGAACTTGTTAATATTATAAAAAGTTGAGAACCTATACGTAAATAGTATCTATGTATTTTCAGGAAGAGATGGCCCTGAATCTGCTAGTTGGCGTCTGCCGACCGTTGTCACTGTTTTCTATATTTTTCATCTTATGTTCCCCTATTCTTGATGTCAAACTGGTTAAATGACCTAATTTGCATCATATTTGTTAGGGGATAATTCTCGGGATTTATCATCGCTGTCTACGAAGAATCCGATATTTTGAATCTAATTTTTGTAAAGTGCGGTCATATAAAATTCGAAGAATGAAAGAGAGTCATCATATAGTTCATCAAAGTTGCATTACGGTCTATGATAAACACCGAGTTTATCCCCCAGGTCATCCTCGGAATGTTTCGGGATTATCTTCATTTAGATCTTAGTGTGATGTCACGCCGACTTCGAGAATAAAAAAGAAAATTGGTAGCGTGCTAGACCAGAGACATATATATGTCTCTGGCTGGACTATCCAGTGTTTTACCACTAGATCAGGACCCCTTCGGTTTAAATATACCACCTCGGGCGCTAAATAGTGAACAGAGCATTGTCATATTTAATCCTAATGAATTAACAGGGTATTCAATTTCCACCAGGAAAACGGGAGTTATCCCAGGACAGTATCAAGCACCCTCAAGTCTGTATATGATTTTCTTGTATCAAAATCCATCTCTACTACATTTTCCCGGCTGAAAATATAATCAGGAACTTATACATGATTGATTGATTGATTTTTGTTTAACGTCACACCATAAATATTTCACGTATATGGTGACGGCATCTGCCTGATGCAAGGCATACAAATTTTGACATATGCAACGGACCCACCCGAAGCAGTGAGGGATCTTTAACGTGCCATGCATACTACGACATGGGGCCTCTGTTTTACTGTCTCATCCGAAAGACAGGACACCGACATGACCGGGACTCGAACCCCGGCCTCCCGACCACCAGAGCGAGCGCGATACCACTAGGCCACGCCGGCTTCGGACTTATACAATATCTAATATAAGGCCCTGATCAAACTGAACAAAAGAAGTAAATATCTAGGAAACACCACGTACGTGATAGATTATCAAGTATTACTGCCATGTTCCAATTTTTTTTAATTTATTTGGAGGTGGTAAATACAAAAATAAAAGCATGACAACTAGTTGTCATGTTTTAATTTTTGTATTTACCATCCTCCACCCCCAAGTAAATTAAAAATTTAGAACATGCATATTACCACGGTCGGGTATTACCACGGTCTGTTACACGACTGAAATAACGAGTGGCACTATGTCGATGCATGACACCAGAGACATAGACTACTTTCAAAGTAGTCTATGTCTCTGATGACACATCAAACACAACAACTTAATTTCTAGGAAACACAACGCGCTTGATAGAACCAGATATATATATATATATATATATATATATATATATATATATATATATATATATATATATATATATATATATATATATATATATATATATATATATATATATATATATATGTCTCTGATAGAACATCGCGTATTACCAGAAAGACAGACTACTTTCAAAGTAAAGTAGTCTATGTCTCTGTCACCATTCGATTGGGTAGTTACTTAATAGCAGAGACATATATACACATATGTATATATATGTCTCTGTTAATAGTTATCTGCCCTTTACCGATAGGTATCCCGATCGTATCCGCCATTACGGTATTGAAAAAAGTTATCGAGATAGAAAAAAAAAAAGACCTATGAGGGTAGTGGTTAAAACAATATTTGCATTTATTATTGTTTAGTTAAATGATCTGATCGGTGACTGTGATTGAAAATTAATAAACGTGTTTGTTTTTATAGTCTATCATGAATTTCAGTTTTAAATTAAGATATAAAAAACCAGACATACATATGTCTCTGGAAAAACAGAAAAGGAACTTTCCTAACTTGGTCACCCAAGCTAAGTGATGAATTATGTATTTATGTATTACAGCTTAATTAGATATTAAATATCAGAGACATAGACTACTATCAAAACCTAGTCTATGTTTTGGCAAATATCAATATCAATAATATCTTCTTGTAATCCATATCAGATTCTCGATTCGACTCTAAGTCGAAATGGTGTATATCTTTGCAAATTAATTAAATCTTTAATACTTACATTAAATATTTAACAAAATATTTCATATATATATATATATTATATATATATATATATATATATATATATATATATATATATATATATATATATATATATATATATATATATAAATATATATATATATATATATATATATATATATATATATATATATATATATATATATATATATATATATATATATATTATATATAGGTATAAGACTTAGAATGACCATGACAGAAACCCGCACACCATATCACAAACGAGGATTTTTCGTAACTTTTACTCAGATGGAATATGACTTTAAATTCAGTATGCAGATGAACTGTTGTTTTCGGGGATGAGAAACATCATCATCTACTTAACTATTTCCAAATTGAGACTACTCTATTATGCAAAACATGGAGTTGAAAGTTTCAGAAAATCCTTTAAAAATTTCGTATATGATCTCTAAGGTAATAAACTGCAGTATTAGGCCTGTGAAAATTGAATACAACTCTACTTCGTAACCGAAATCAACTTGTCAAAAATAACTTAATTAAACAATGGCGGATTTAGGAGGAGCGGAGGGGGTGCTCCTCCCCCCCCCCCGCCCCCCGACTGTGACCCGAATTCTACCAAAAACCCTGTAATTTAGTCCATTTTCGGCTAAAATTGACAAAATTCGTCCCTTGATCCCTCGGCAAAGGGAGTGATGGATCCGCCACTGGATAAAGAACGAAGATCAATTCACTATGCTTTACTTCCCTCGTGTATGCAATGTTAATTGATTTGCTCCAATCAACATACACGTGTATCAATTATAGTCTTACGGATGATGGGGTTAAATAGCTGACATAAATCCTGTAAGTTTATTGCGTAATACGGACGACAGTTTCTGGAAAGTCGCTTTCACTTTTACCAAGGATACGTACCTGGACTGAGATATTATTGACCACGGGTGACAACCTGGTTTTACACCTATTACACAATCCATTTTCTGTCAGTACAAGCTTAAAGGAAAGTGTTTTGATATATCTGAATCTCTTCTACATATCATCATTCTGTTTCTAAAACCCAACAATGAACACCGTAACTTTGAATCTATCACCTGATAAGCTTCAAGTGTAACAGGCATTCTTTTGCACACAATGACTGGGACTAGACAAATACTCCGCCAGTACTTTGACAGAGGACCTTGTGGACACCGAGTCGCCTGGCAATGAAGCCTCTCAGTCCACAATTTAAAGGGGAACACGAATGCCCAGACTGCTTTTCATGACCCTGCGTGATAGATGATCGCAACCGACAGATGTGGTGACCAGAATCAGACGTCCCTCCTCACCATCGTAATCCGGCATAGAAAGAGAGAGGACCTATACAACAAGTACTGGACAATGCTATGCCATCGTGTTGTGTGGGATGATTCTCGATATTTAGATAGAAAGACTCGGAAAGTCAGTCTGAACAGAAGGCGAAACAGATTTGTATGGCAGTCCCATGGATATTGGGAGGAAATTATGCCCAACTGTGTATTTCGTAAAGTACGGGAGAAATATCGGTTTATGTCCTCAAACTCCTTCAAAATAAAACTCTCCAAATAGAGATCAAAACAAAACAAATACATCAAACACCCCACCCCCTAAAATAAAATACAACTAGAATCTTCATTATTGCACTAAAGAATGTACTTTCTATCACCAATTCAAATCCCACACATGTTCACACCTCCCGATTACCATGCGCTTCCAGGCATACCCAATACCCCGATTACCAAGCGCCTCTAGGCAAATACCCCGAGTTTGAGACAAGCAGTGATTTCGGCGACCAGTTAAATCACGCCCCCAGCTTAATCACGTGACTTCAACCGTACGGTCAAAAAGTTTCCCCTTTAAACTCGATATCATGGGAATAATCAGAGACTTCTGTCTCTGGAATAATTTAATTTTAATAAATCAGTACTAAACAATTATTCCAGGAACATGCGTCCCTGATTATTCATAATAAACTCGCATTATTAGCAGTTAGATTGGATATATCTCCGTTTGCGTTAGGTTTTGTAAAGTAATGTTATCAAGGCAAATGCCAAATAGTCTGTATTTCAGTCATAATTACAGTCAAGACCGCAAAAATGCATATATTTATATATATACGACTTATTAAAGATACAAATGATGAAAAAAGAGATACCAGTAGATAGTGTAATCTGATGGAAGGCCTTATAAATTTGTGTAAAAGTCCTTGGCTGATGATAGGAGACTAGGCTGATGATAGCTACCGTAATAGTCACGTGATCAGAAGATGGCCGCGTACGTGTATTACGCGTAGGAATGGTCTATATTTAAATTAAACTTTAAAAGCACGAATTCAAGAGATAGATAAGAAAAGTTATATAAAGCGATCACGATTGATCGTTGTTTGCGACAATAATTCAGATTCATACAGGTCGGTTTCAACCAGAGACATACATACACATGTATGTCTCTGGTTTCAACCATGTAAACCAATAAGACAATCACGTTTCAATTACTGATTTTTTTTTTTTTTTTTTTTTTGGTAAAGAACGTATAAACAAGATAGGTCCTTGTTTTTTCTTTTTTTTTTTTCCCTTGAAATCAATTTGTTTAATTTAATTCTAAAGAATTTCTTTAATATCGCGTGCCTACGGACATACTGGTAGTAGTTACCGGCTAAGATCAGTTACCGGTTACTACTTTTTTTAGTCTTTTGAAACGTGATTTTATGAGATTTTTTTCACGTGATTGTCTGCAATACACAGAATACATATGAATTCATGGTTTGGATACCCTTGATAACGTAGTAGCCGGAAACTGGTCTTAATCGGGGACTGGTCCTTCGACAGTATACTTCTACATAAATTCTAAGATTTTATTATGAATAAAGGAAAATCGGAAATGACCTATTCTATACATTACTTGTCGAATTAAATGACCACTACTTTTGTACATTATTCATAAGACATACCCGCTGTGCGAGATACGATTTCAGCTTTCCTTTTTTGCTAAGATAGCATTTCCAAATTAATCACAATAAGATAAAAGATATGTTCATTAATTTATATACAAGTAACATTTATTAAGAGCGACAGTAAAGTTAATGCAATTGCGTATAATATTCTATTTTACTAACGAATAACTTTTAAATGTATTGTTTATAGAGATCATTTCACATCAAAATATAAGATACTTATGTCAAAGTACATTAAATTTAATAGACCCTTAGTTCCCGTATGTGGAATATAAATAGGACCTGGACGAATTTTAAAGTATGGCTATTGAAACATTACAAAGTTTCGCAGGTATCCCAATACAAGATTCTGCAACGATGATAACGATTGCGGTGGCCCGCCGCGTTTTTGTCTTCAAGTGCCTGCGGCGATATGACCACCTGCGGTGACCCGCGATGGACAATTCAATCTCCTGTCACGACAGTAAAAATTGCGGTGGGTTGCGATGGATTTGAACGTCCACCGCAATCTTATTTTGCGGTGGGTTGCGGTGATTTCCCACCCAAAAATCGGTTGCGGTGATGGGTGGAAAGTGAGGAATCCGCGTAGGCTGTACTGTAGCATGGGAATCACTTGTGACGAAAGAGGTGTCCTTTTCTAACTTTAAATTTAGTGATTTAAAATGAGCACATGACTATTTTTTAAATCACTAAATTTAAAGTTAGAAAAGGACAGAGGTATATCTTATGTGAACTCATTAGTTTGTCCGCGTTTTGTATTGTAGATAATAAATGATGTTTTCATATTTCATACCAGATCTAACAAGAGTATTATAGCATAATTCTTCTTTGTCACTTGTGCAGTGTAAGTCTTTAAGAGAAATGGTAAGATTATGTATTTATCTCTAAACTGATGTATAATCAAAAACGGCAATAGAAAATTGAGTAAAGAGGTCCCTGAAAGAATACGAGATGGAATCACATGCCTTGCAAAAGTAAGTATTTCCTGCTGATCGGTAACATTAGCTTTGTTGCCATATTTTTTTATAGTTAAACACGTAATCACTTAATTTTACTTACTTTCAATATTAGTTAAAGTTAATGACAGGTATGTTGGTTGGGTGGTTGGTTGATTGGTGTTTTACGTCGCTTTCAACAATATTTCAGTTATATCGCGACATGGAAGCAGGAGGTCACCAACCTCTTAAATATAGTGGCGCAACCCGGGAATCGAACCTGGATCGTCGGCGCCGCAAGCCAAGCGTTTAACCACTACACCACGCCTGCCCCAAATGACAGGTATGAATTGTGGATATTATACCACCATGGTAGAAACGTCTTCAACCTTAAATGCAATCAAATAAGGAAGTCAAGATGCCAGAAAATCATTTCTGATATAGTCAAACACAGTCTTTATCGTGACTGTAGAATTTTGACAAAGCTGACTTGAGACTTGATTTTACGTATCATTGTGATATCAACTGTTCAATTAGTGGTTTGCCTCTGGAAATTAAGCGCCGTACTTAGAGCAAGGTCTGGCATATTGGATCTGTAGATACTCATATACATTTTTCACAGGTGATAAAGATTATTATTCAATTATGGAAAGATAACAATAGGGAAATTTGCGTCATCACGTTTGTCATAAAGAGTTGAAGTAAATTTTATCTGTAAATATGTGGTAGGTTTTTGTACGAAACACTGGAACATATGTTTTGTGTAGTTATGAGTTCGTTAGAATATATGGCGTGAAAGTAAGAGCCAATTTATTATTGATCTCTCAACTTGAGATAATCATTTTTCTGTATATGGAGGATTATTTATAAATTTTCAAATGTGTGCTTTTTGATTGTACTGCATTTCCGATGAGTGGGAAGGTGGGCCTATAACCGATTAACTACATCAATTCAGTACCAAGTGGGTATCACATCTTGTAATGTCATTGCATGTATTTCAATACTGGTCACCAAGCTTTATTGTACATCTTCTTGGTGACTTCTGCCCTACAGTTAAGTCAGAAGTCTTTTCCTTTCCCTTTTACTATTTATTATTATTATTATTATTATTATTATTATTATTATTATTATTATTATTATTATTATTATTATTATTAAAGCCGGCGTGGCCTAGTGGTATCGAATCCTCCTTGATGGGGAGGCCGGGGTTCGAGTCCCTCTCTGGTCATGCTGGTAACCTGTCTTTGTCCACTCTCTCCGGGCACCTGATCTCACTCCGTCACAGGAGTTCACATATGCTCTTCAAGTAGACATATTTTCACTGATTTTGTATGTCCTCTGGTTTCATGATTTTTAGACTTATGGTTTGGATTTATCCATCATCTTTACATTTCGCATGAGACAATAAATACCGAGGCCCCGTGTCGTGGTATGCATGACACGTTAAAGATCCCTCAATGCTTCGGGTGGGTCCGTTGCAAAGGTGTATTATTATTTATAAACAATACATTATCAATTGATTTGTTGAGTTGTGTGTGTATGTAGATGTGTGTGTGTATGTGTGCTATTTTTGTGTAATACTTTTATTATACTAAGGGCGGAATTTCATTTCTTTCATTATTGGAATATATCCAGGTTATGTTGGAGCAGGTTGAATAAACATAAGAACATATACATTGTATAAATTTAGTGCACCACATGCGCATTTCGACAAGTCTCTTCAGTAATGCTTAAGGCTGAAACATCATATTCGCAAAGAGAGTATGCAGAGATACATATTGTAGCGTGGTGTCATATTAGTACTCTGTATAGACATTTCTAAAGAAAATAAATAGAAGTGGTACTAAGACAATGATTTGAAGCACTCCCGAATTAGATGTAACTGTTGTCATTTCTAATGTGCAAAAATCAAATAATACTCTCTGCTATTTCTAGATCCAGATCAATTTGAATTTTGTTCTAGTTACGCCACGGTGCCCAAATCTTGAAGAGTCTCTTATATTACTTTTTGAATGCTTCAGTTCAACGAGAATGATGATTCTTTGTCCTTTGTTTCTCGCGTTTTTGGCTGTCATAAGCAGTTATGATGAGATAGGTATCAACGGATTTGCACTTCTTATGCCACGCTGTACGTCAATGTGTTTCTTATATAATCACTATGTCGCACGGTGTTACAATAAACAATGTGTTACACCGTATTGCGTGACATAACTTTTTGAGACACTGGTCTATGATTTGCAGAACATTCATCTTCCACCCTTTTGTATTTGGATGGAAATAATATCTGCTTCTCACAAACATTCATCATTTCAGCTGACAAGGCAGCTACCAATTACACGTTCGTATGTAAGGCATATTAAATTAACGGTCTTATAGAAGAGCTTGGTCTTCATACAGTACCTGGTAATCCTACTTACACAGTTACAAATTTGTCTCCATCAGAAGTACTGGATAACGACAAGTCAGATCTCAGCTCGTTTGGCATTACTACAAATGAATCTGATTTCGAACTGCCATATCTGTTTTGGATTCATAAGATGCACAAAACACCATATAAGTGTCGATTCATGGCTGAAACGTCCAGTTGTTCCACCAAGCCTATTTCAATATTACTGACGAAAATTCTGACAGAATTACTGCTCTACTCGAGACGCGGAATCAATCTACCAGGACATGTGCAACGGGTGTTGCGTGTAAGCAGAGGATGCTTACTCCTCCCGGGCACCTGGTCTCACCTCAATATAAACTGTTTGCATTTGTTTTATTATGATACTATACACGATATTGTCCTTTTATTCTAAGAATTTCCGGATATGGTTAGCCCTTTGGTATTTCTTCGTCGTTTACCTCAATCTGTCATTACGAATATTCCCATTAAAAGAAGGCTTGGAATAGTATAGTAAATAATGAAGAAAGCTCCATAGGATAACTTAGCGTATTCGCGTTCGAGTGCAATCTACGGTCCGGACAACCAATCCCCTTCCCCAAATTACTTTTGTTATGTGAAAATGGAATGCTTACCCACACCAGTCTAATAGAACTGATGTTTGATGTCGATTATTATCATTATTAGTCTCAATTTTTTAAATCATTTTTTCTATAAATAAATATAGAACATATATACCTTTGAATTTTGTGCACCATATGCGCATTTCGACAAGTTATGTCTCTTCAGTGACGCTCATAGACGAATGATTGGAATTCTCAAAATATAAAACCTCAGCAACTGTATGATCATATTCGGGCAAATATTGATTTTGGAATTTTTTAACGCTTTTGTCTATGAAGTGTTATGTATTTTGTAAAACCTGTTTTTTCTTTGAATATATATGAGATTTCTGATTCTGCTTGCCACACTGTTTGTTTACATTTTCAACGCTGTCTTCATATTCAACATGATTAGCGAGTTTGATATTTGATATAATGAAACATTAAAAGGCCACAAATGGATACTTTTCGTAGTTACTAATCATTTAAGATATTGCAAATTGAAAGCTGTTTTGGAGGTTTCTAAGATATTCTTAACAAGTAAAAATCTCTGATAGCACTAATTTTAGTTGCAAAATTACGACAATTGGCTTATTCAGTTGTTAATTCTTTATTATATATATCATCTTGCATGTGTCTAAGGGTTTTTTGCGTCTTTTTATGATTGATGGGACATTAAAATACTTCAAAAAGCGCATTTCTCCTTAATATATTTCTCTAAGCTTTTGGTTCATTACCTCTGCACTGACCGCAATTAAATACTTCAATTTCTTTTGAAGAGTGAAGAAGTTTGTAAATCATTTTAAAACAAAGGAGTTTCTCCCTCATGCGTAACTCTGTCCTTAGATAGATTCTTTGCCTCTCACCTTTAGGTCAATTGGTAGTGTGTGTGCTCTTCAAATATTTATACTTTCGATTTCCACAGTATAGGCCTAGAGCATCACTAAAGAGACATAAGTTGTCGAAATGCGTATATAGTGCACCAAAATTAATAACTATAATAATAATCAATATACGTTCTGATATTTATTACTGATGTGTTACTCGTTTTTGTCCCTAGTACATAATAAAGAAGAAATGGTTAGTCAGTGCATTGTCTTTGATCTATCATCGTGGAATGACTGGAAATCAACTTAGTGGTCGATTTTATGAAATTCCATCTCTTGCCGTCAGTGAAATAACTCTGTTGTTCTCCTTTGTTTTAATAAAGACGGAATACTAGAGTTTTTTAGATTTGTATCGATTAATTCTCTCTCTCTCTACACTAAAAGGCAGGCATATCTTTCGTCTTTTTAATGTCTTGATAACGATACACGTTTTGGGATGTTATTGCAAGAGATCTTCTAAAGGATCCATTCGGAACAGACTCGCCCTGTACTCACGCCCACGTAGGAAGAAGTTGATTTCCGAATGCTAAGGGATCGTTTCTGCCGCCCACTGATATACCCGGAGGATTGTAAATAGTTAATGTACAGCTTTGATGGCACATGCTTGTTCATAGACTTAATATGGATGGCATGCCACAAGAATTTCTCGTCTGTGTTGTTGTTGTTGTTGTTGTTGCTGCTGCTGCTGCTGTTGGTGGTGGTGGTGGTGGTGTTGGAATCTTAAGTAAATAATTACAATGATACCGAGTAATGTTCCCTCAGAAAATTGAGTACAAGCAATCATGGACCACCAGAAAAATTCAGAGGTTAGATCAGGTGGCATGGAAGAGTAAGCATCCCCTTCTGACCGGTCAAACCTGCTATGATGCCATAATATAAGTCGAATTATAAACTTTTAGTGCCATTCAGTAGACGGTACAATATTGTAGACACATTGGTAAAATGTCACGATTAGACTTGTTATATAGAAATCGACCACAATCTAAACGATAAACAACATTTTCAACCGAATAAGGAAATCAACATCTTGTACAGTAGTATTCGATAACTGTACACAAGATTTTTATTCATCTTTAAAATTCGCGAAATGTTGACTTAAAGTATTTCAATAATTCCATTAAATTGTTTGTTTTTTATCCGCACTTAATCTTTCTTTGTTGAGTTTTCTTTTGCTTGACAACTAATACATGTAGGCTACAAAACGATGTCATTGTCTCCCAGCCCAGGAACAGCTAGTAAGCGTCTTCTGATTATGCTTGTTATTTTTGGTAAGAAGAGGTTGAAGGTATTGTTTGGTCTAGTTCGGAAAGTGATTTTTCAATGTTATAATTTTGAACATTTTTGAAAATATGGCGTTGTTTTGATTTGGAATTTGACCTCCATAACCAGTTTTATTGTTCTAGTTATGTGCGGCACAAAATCCAAACTGCTACGTCATTCTGAAGTGTAGATCACCGTTAATGCGTTTCACAGAAACATACTACAGTTGACATCACTATCAGTTGGCCAGTAAGTTGTGCCATTTGACAAACAGTTATATTTTAATAGCGAGTTTTGATAAGATAGTTTCTTACCCGACCGGGCTTCAGAAGAGAGTCGTAAGTTGTCAACTATATACATGTAATCCTTTTCATGGTCATAATGATTCTGATACTTTTATGGTAGAACTTATAAATGGGAAGAACATTGCATCCAACATTTATAATTACAAAGGGTTTCTACAGTGTCTTGATCTTAGCAACTCTGCATGCCATCCTCAATCGTGTGCATGTTCCTCATCTAATTTTGTATATTCTCCTTGTGGCCATGTCGTTACTGGTGATCTCGATATTGTTAAAAACACTAAATTAAGAGAACTTTTACTTAAAGGTCCAAATACAGAGAACCCAGATCATTCACATGGAGCCAAAATTTTGAGAATATTATGAACTGCTGCGAGGAATATTCCACACGATGGGCAAAAAGAGAGGAAGTACAGATCGACACTCTTTCGGAATGGATAAAATCTATTGCAGTACTGCTAAGATCAAAAATTAAAAAAATTACAATCTTCTGTAAACACCAGATTCGAATCTATTTTTAAAGATCCTGATGTTGTCAGAGAACTTACCTTCCTCCAAGAACATTATATCATAACACCAGCAGATAAAGCATCCAATAATTATACATTTACTTGTAAGAAATATTACTTTGACAGCCTAGTGAAAGAATTAGGATTAAATTCAGCTCCAGGAAATCCTACTTATACTCTCACGAACTTTTCGGTTTCGGAAGTACTCGAGAATCATAAATCTGTCCTCAATACGTTTGGTATTGACTCAAATAAATTAAATTTAAAATTTCCATATTTGTACTGCATTCCAAAAATGCACAAAAATCCTTACAAACAACGCTTTATCGCTGGTTCCTCGAAGTGTTCCACAAAATCTGTATCGATGCTACTCACAAAAATATTATCAGAAATTAAATCTGGCCGTCATAGATACTGCGAAACAGTATATTCCAGAAGTGGAATTAATCAAATGTGGATCCTTAAAAATTCAAAAGAGTTGTTAGAAAATCTAAAATCAAAAAGTTTTACTAAAGAAAAAAGAGGAGTTACCGGCTCACTTATATGGCAGAAGTCACCATTGAGCTATACAATACATGAATATAAATAATATAATAGAACATTTAACACATTACAAAAATATTTGATTGTAGTGCAATTACGATACCGACTTAGGACGGTCATTTAATTTGACAAAAGCCAAACAAATGGTGTGGTTAACCGGTTTACGGGCCCACCTTCCCACTCACCGTAACAGCAGAACAATCAAAAGACGTACATTTAAAAATTTATAAATAATCCTCCATGTAAAGAACAAGGGTCAACAGGTATCGCATATTGAGAGGTCATAAAAATATAAACACGTAAGGTATTGTAAAACACATGATGGTATAAAAATATATGCGACATCAACATGATAAACCGTGCTCTGCCAGTCTGAAAGCGAGCTCAGACCCTAGATCTGTAGGAGTCCCGACTAACAGTCAGAGGGGACGAGGTTCAGGACCATGTCTCCTCTGAAAGAGGTTTGGACAAGGCCCGTCATATAGTCCCCACCGCCCTGTTAGTCAGCGTGCAACGTTCAAGTAAAAGTCTGCATAAGGCTGTAGAGGGGCCAAATACAAGACCTATAGTCTTTTTGATGATCTCAATATCATATTGTCTATTTAGGAGACGTTTGACTATTTTATTACATGATAAAATAAAATTCACTCTATCAAGTCTTTTGACTTTTCGACTCTTTACACAACGATCCCTCATCAGACATTAAAAGACAGATTAGCGGAAATTATTCAAAATGCATTTACTAGTAAAAACGGAAGCCGCAAATTCAAATATATAGTAATAGGCCACGATAAAACTTACATTGTTAGGGAAAATTCTGATTCCAAAAATAAATACAGTGAAACAGCTGTCATCCAGATGTTGAACTTTCTTATCGATAACATTTTTGTGGTGTTTGGAGGTAAGGTTTTTCAACAAATTGTCGGCATTCCAATGGGCACTAACTGTGCTCCGCTTCTGGCTGACATATTTCTTTACTCATACGAAGCTGAATTCATTCAGTCATTGCTTTCGCAAGGAAAAAAACAATTGGCTCTTGGCTTCAATTTTACTTACAGATATATAGATGACTTGCTTTCAATTAATAATCCTTCATTCGCGGATTACCTTAGCATCATCTATCCAAGTGAACTTGAGGTCAAAGAAACCACAGAAAGTAGTAATTCTACTTCGTATTAAGATATTATGTTGTCTTTCGACATTAATGGTCAATTGAACACCTCACTCTATGACAAACGTGACGATTTCAATTTCGCTATCACAAACTTTCCTTTCATAAGTAGCAACATTCCATCATCGCCCGCATACGGCGTATTCATATCTCAATTAATACGTTATTCCAGAGCATGTTCAAATTACAGTGACTTTGTTCCGAGGGCTAGGCGACTTTCAGTTAAGCTGCTCAACCAGGGTTATATATGTGCTAGACTAGCAATGTCACTGAGGAAATTCTATGGTCGTTACGAGACTCTTATTACTCCATATGATATCTCGTTATCCAGACTTTTAAATGATATTCTGGACTGAGACCGATTCCGATCATTTTACACAGATTTGACACCTTCTATACTAGAAGGTTACCTACTTCGACTTCTCCATATATAAATACATATGGAATTTACACGATCTGACTCTTTCTACTGGGTATATGTGACGGGTGTTGCTAGCAAGCAGGAGATGCTCACTCTCCCCGGGCACCTAATCTCACTCCATTACAGGGATTCACATATGCTCTTCAAGTAGACATATTTTGTTATTTTCCATTTGTTTTTCATTTTCACTGATTTTGTATGTCCTCTGGTTTTATGATTTTTGGACTTGTGCTTTGGACTTATCCATCATCTTTACATGAAATACACTAAATACCATATTATGGATTTAACTATGTCTTTTTCTCCAGAGTGATTCTTGATTACCTGGTAATTTGTTCTGAATCTTTCTGTTGTGGCTGTTGCTGCAGCTGTCGTTTATTTTGCTGTTGTTCATGTGGTTATTGTTGTGTTGATGATGATGTTGCTGCAATTGTTACTTGAGGGTAGACAGGTTTTCGATGTCTAGACCTGTCGAGAACATTTAGGAAGTGTTGAACCACTCTGTTTGCTGTTTTGTAATCACTTGAGAGAGAATATTGCCTTTTTCACTCCAGCAGAAAGTATCTTGTTACCATAATTGCAATGAATTAGCCTCCGATTTCTGTTGCTATCTATAAGGAAGCGGATGAGTCTATTAAGGTAGGCGTCCGTAAACCGGTTAGCCAAGCCGATTCAATGACATTTGTTACTTCAATTGACCGTCCTAAGTCGGTATCGTAACAGCAGCACAATCGAATATTTTTGTAATGTCTTTTTTCTGTGTATATTCTCCTATTATCATGTTTTGTGTGCATGTCCTTGGTGATTTTTGTCATACAACTTTGTCAGATGTCTTCAGTTTTCTCTTTTATTGTCACATATTATAATTTATTTCCCAACACACTAGCTTCAATACATTTGGTATTACTTCATCCAACTCCATGAGTGTCTCATGTGATCAGATGTCATGAGAAAAGAAATTAGACTGTAAAACATTGCTTGCTTCATAGCACCCGTCTTTCATCTCATTTTATCTTCAGTGACGTAGTTTGGCAGATAAAAGGGGGCACAACCTATCTGAAAAATTGAAAAGCGAAAAAAAAGGAGGAAGTGTGCCTTTCTTTCAGTGTCGTGTTAGAATTAGATTCAGCGTTAATAACTTTAATTTTCTGTATTCTTTAATGTTTTTTGGGGAAATTGGTAGCTGATGATAAAATGATGGCAAGAAAACATATAATGTCAACTTGGTGTATTTCTCCATTTTATGAACATCTTCTCTGGAACATAAAGAAGATTGAAGCTTAAGGGTACTTTCCAAAGAAAGCTTCGCGGTACTCGTTCATGCTTACAAACTGTCTTGCATTTCGAATATCAGACACGTTATCAGTTAGACTTGCTAAGGCGCTGCTGTGTCAATGTACTGCGCTTATGTTTTGATCCTTCGCAGTGATAAGAAGGACATTTTAAAAGATGAAAGAAAATGAATAATTAAACTTCACTCAAATTATGCAACAAGATTCACTAAAAAGGTCATAGTTAAGTTTATTTAAATCTAAGATTACTTGAAAAGTGGAGGGGGTGGCACAGACATGGTTGTGCCCATCCACACTTTAAAAAAAGGGGGCACGTGCACATGCTGCGCTTCCCCACCCCGTTTTTTCCTACGCCCTTGATCTTCGTTTGTTTGTATGCAGTTCTGTATTTTGGCAGGTTTACAGAGCTTGGAATCGAATAGCGGAATTTATATGATAAAGGCGAAATGTATCAAAGGTACTTTACTAACGAACAAGGAGCTAGACTTAAAAATTATACACGACACGATAACAAGAATGGAATATCTTAAAGGCTGAGTAGTAAAGAATAGTATACAATAATTACTCATACATTTTAGAGGCATTAGACAAGGATGAATGCAAAGAATTAGAGGATGAATTCTTAATAGTACAAAGGGGAATCAAGCTATTAGACAGTATAAATAAAGTTTCTGGCAAACGGACATTTGATATAAACTTTCTGATCACAATGGAAAGCTTTAAAATGAGAATACGTAACTGATAATAAACAAATATGCACCAACAATGATTGTATAATCCGGTTGTGAAAGATATTGTGACAAAATAGATATACATGTAGCCACAGACTGACCTTGAGATACTAGAGTGATAAGCGAGGAATAAACTATTGTCACACTCATGTCTATACATGTGTAACAATGATTTCCTCTTTCCTCGTTCTTTTTATCAGCATGTCCCTGTCAAGTTAAAGTCTAAACTTAAGATAAAACCTCTTAACACAGTTATTTTGTATATTAATGCTGGAAACTTGTGGATGTGTTTTAGATATACTATAAAAGATAGTGTCAGTCTATTGTAAATAGCTCTGCATGTCTTCAAAGAGATGAAAAGGAACACTTCCGGTTGGGTCGACGCTGTTTCGTGCCCTTAAAGTGATACATAATTTAAGTGCATAATGAATGCATGATGCATGTATTATATCATTGCAGTTTTTATTCCATGTACATATTGCGTTCTGTGTACCTTTTATGTAACATAGCAGACTGAACTGTTAACTGTTTTGTGATAAGAAGTTAAATCACTATGCTTTTAATCGATATTAGTAGCTGTGGTGATTGGACGCACACATTACATTAAGTTGTCGCAGGTGAGTGCATTTCAATTTTATTTTTGTTCTAGAATTATATGTGAAATAAGAGTGAAGGAATCTACACCACTCCCTGAAATTTCAAAATAAATGTATTGAGAAAGAGAGAGAGAATGTACTTGCTATATTTTATATTTTACTGCATAACGTACAAAAATAACTATGTTTGGACTATTACTGATATAACAAATATCTAACAAATTACTGATATAACTTAGTTATAATTCATAATTCATATCAAAGCAGAATATGAAGATATCGATATTGGTAATATACTAGGCGAGGCGAGAATGGGGGGATTTGTATACATACAAGTACTAGTATTTTGGCAAATAGTATCAATTCTATGTTAAGAATGTCGACTTGAAAACGTATCGTTACGTATGTGTATATGTATATAATAAACCTTTATCAGTGGCGAATCCAGAATTTCCGAAAAGGGGGGGGGGGGGAGGGGCAAATGGGTATTAGCCAAACTTCTCAGCCATTTTTGGTGCAAAATCTGGATTTTTACCAGTAAATATGTGACCAAAAGAGGGGCCCCGGCCCCCCCCCCCTTTAAATCCGCCACTGTTTATTTTGCTTGGTAAATCTCATTTTAGTTGTCAATTTGATGTTCCTGATGAAGACATATTTATTTTAAATACTCATAAATTCTGATTTACTTTGTGGTATTATCATTCAGTGCAAGAGTTGTCCCGCATTGTCCGTTTTATATGGTTAATTAAATAAACACAAACATATATAGGAGAGAGAAAATTCAATTAACAAACAAAATACTTGCTCAGATTAGATATAATGACATCACTTTCCGATACAAAATTATTATTTTATTCAAGGATTGTCCTTTAAAATTTTTGTGTCGTCTGTCGACCATAATAGAAATGGCTGTATATAAATATATATCTATAAGTGTTAAATTGGGAATATTTACTTTGATTTGCCAACACA
The DNA here is from genome assembly GCA_035048485.1 of Pteria penguin. Lineage (NCBI taxonomy): Eukaryota > Metazoa > Mollusca > Bivalvia > Pterioida > Pteriidae > Pteria > Pteria penguin. The sequence goes on along the minus strand of CM068580.1, from coordinate 21,284,524 downwards.
GTACGATATTTCAAAAGGCCACTGTAGATTTATTATATTTACTTTTACCTGCAATATACAAAATAAGACGTGCGAATATGTAAAGAACTGTACATTTATATCCCAATTTGCAGTTATAACGCATGAAAAACAAAATCATCCATTGTGTGTAGTCAAATTATCAAATTTACTTTTAATTACATTTAGATTAAAATCTTGAGTAATATGTTCCACAGAATTGTTAATGTTTATTTTTTATGTAAATAGAGGGCATTTATTATGCAAATCAATAATATCAATCCCCATTGACCCCAATGTATGACATCACTCGCTCAGATATTACAATGAGTGGTGCAGCGGCCATTTTCTAAGGGATGTCTACTTTTGTTTTAAGGATGTCAAAATAATGGACGAACATACAAACACGGTAAGCATGTCGATTGTCAGTTTCATTATCACCTTCAAGTTCAACAACAAAACTATGTGTATTCAGTATCGGAAATTTGTGAGTCATCTACCTTTTGCTCAGCTCGCCGGTGTTATGCCTAAATATTGGTTTTCATCCCACACCTGTCTGTAATTAAGAATTGTGATCAGTGTTCATGATTTTTGTATTTGTAGTGGAGCATTAACGAGTGAAGATGACAGGGTAATGTCGTAGGAATTAGCAGTGATTACAAACAACAGGGATAAACATCGGATTCTGACGTGATGTCCGACCATCCCCCGGACTATTATTTCCAAGAGTACGGGAACCTCCCCCTACCCCTTAGTGTCTTGCAGTTAGACCCCGCTGATAGGGCCGTGTTGAGGATTGCAGGTAAGAAATCAATTCTTCTAATTCAAGGCTTTTTTGGTATTAGCAGTAAGAATGGTGTACATACGTTTAGATTGGATATCCCCTCGGGAACCCCAACAGTATGGTGAAGAAATCGATTACCCACGTGCGTGATATTCGTTTGCACTTTCACTTTCACATTGTGATGCATGCATACAGTTGTATCGACATATTTATCATATGTAATGTGTTACTAAACCAAATCATAAAACGTAATTTGATAAATTTTGGTCAGTTAGTTTGTCCGTTTCTGTGTTATACCGAATTGGGGCCAGTTGTTTCTTAAAATACTAAATATAGAAACGTGAACGTCATCTGTACAGGTAAACAAGGTAATCTCTGGTGCGATGGATACGGTTCAGCGAAATTATGAGTGACAACTCTTATTTTGAATTGCCAGTATTGCCTGGGAGAGAAAATGAAATTTTAAGAACCCTCGTGGTGTTAAAACAACCGTGACATGATAGCTACGAAATTTAAATAGGAACACATGGTTTCCGATGGGAATGTTTTTATTCATTCTGGATTTGCTATGATTTTTTCACATCGTCTTTGCTTTATTATTGGGAGAAGTAAATAACTTGACTCATCGGGAACAGTGCGATTAAGCTGTCAACTTTTTTACAAAGTGGTGCAATATTTTTAATGTTGATCTAGGCTGTATGTGTCGGTGATATAATGATTTACATACCGCTTTACATGCAAGGGAGGATTTTTATTTCGTTATCACAGTGTCAAAGTGGAATTTCACCTCTTGGATCAATATAGCAACCTTTATCTTAAAGTGTGACAATTGAGTGCAGGATGAGTGTGTCATCCTATTTTGACCCTGGGGATGTACCTCCCTCCCCAGGGGCAATGGTCCAGTATGAACAAAATCGACGGAAAGAGACAGGTGAGCAAGGTGTTTGTGTAATGATAGTGTGTGTTCTGTATGTGAATGTCGCTGGCTCGTGAACACTTACTAGTAAATCACATGGTCTGTATAAATCCATGTTGATCTCTGATGTAAATATTGGGGATTTAACTCGCCTACATATACATGCTTTGTACATTCTTCTTGTATCATTCTGAGTATACAAAAAACTGTATGTAGAATAAATAGGCAGGTAGGTATCAACAATGGAGTGTTGTCGAATAAAAAGGAAGAGGGGCTATATTCATTCCAATTACTAAAGAGTGAAGGAAGGAAACATATGCTATCAATAAATACATGTTCATGTATAATACTGAAGTCGTAGTCTGTTATATATACTTGAGTTAATATTAAATCAATAAAAATGTACAAGCAGAATTCCCAATGTACATGTAGTTGTTTCCAATACAAATTGTCGGGCTGTTATCTTACTATGTCAGATCATTAAGCTTAATAAAACTGTCTCTTTTAACTAGTAGTTTATGGTATATATTTAGACATAAAATTGGACAGTGCCATCATATCTTATAAAGATATATACAGTTCTTCTGTTTTGGTATTTTAAGTGTATACGATTTGGGTTACTTGATATTGCATTTAAATTACTATATATAGAATAAAGATGGTAGTTAACATCAGAGACGATAATATAGTGTGTTGCTTGGAAGAAAAAAAGTTTGAATAGTAGAAATGTACAGAAAGTAAAAATGTAGACACCATTCCTACAGGTTATTTGTGAAGTGGTAAAAATAAGGAAAAGACACATATGTGTATCAAATGTTTTGGTATCATTGGTAAAGAAATCATTCTTTCAAAGGACACACTGTGCAAAGTCAATATGTATGTAACCTTTCGTGTGCAAACACTACATTTACCTTACTCATGAAATTCTTTATGAATTAACATCTGAAGGATTAGTACTAATGATTACGTAAATATTTAGAGATCACCCACATTGCAAGTTGCAGAACCTAACTCTGTTTAGATAATTTTTGGGGCCTTCTGTTGCTTCAGAATCTAATAACGAATGAACATACAGATTACATTGAACTTCTCTTGTCTCTACCTACCGTACAGTAGTATAGATAATAGCGCAGGATTCTAGTATCGTGCAAAGTGAAGTATATATGTATTGTAAGTACAATAGCCAGTGTCTTCGTCAGATTAGGCATAGCTATCCAGGCGCTCATGTCCCTACACAATAAGGCACCGCTTGACTTCACGGTATGCTTAAAAGAGCAGCAACACAGGCCTCTATACACACTCATTTAGACAGAAGGTCTGTGGTGGTTCCACGATTTAAAAAGGACAGGCCCAACAAAAAAGCGAATAAAGTACATGTATTAACAGTCTCGCTGTATATAATAGTATATATTTGGTCATTAGAATTGAGTTCATATAATGGCTGCGGCATGGCTGTAAAATTAAGGGAGAAAGCTATACTAAACTTTAAGAACCTACAGTATGAAATAATTTGTCATTGCGTAAATACTATCCTACAATGTTATACTTTATTTGGTGATACGAATCTGTACAAAATGCAAACCAACTGGTTTACACATCTGTTCAATTTCAGATGAAAGAGATGCAGTGCAAAAGAAGACGTTCACAAAGTGGGCCAACAAGCATTTACTGAAGGTATGGATGACTAAGGGTTTAGTCCACATCAATGAACAATGCCTATATTTAGTCAATTGAGGGGATGGCGTCTGGTGGGGCATTGGATGCATAAATCACAGCTATGTGACTGAAAATATTTAAGATCCACAAAATTCATAGAAATAAGAAGGATACCAGGTTTTGACCTTTTTACCTGTTTACTGATCGTTTGGGTGTAGGTACAGGGATAGTGTAGGGGTTAAGTACTTCTGTGTGTTGCAGTGTAAGTTCGATCAACGAATGTACTGCAAAGTTTCCGAGTTGTAATAGTAACCTCTTGTATTCATGTCGCAAATTTACTAAAAAGTTATTAAAGTAATGTAACAACCTGGCAAATTACTGCCAATGCATTTTGGTGTGCCTATTTTTACTATCGTATATGCTGTGGCAGAATGATATTTCTCCTATAGACAGGTACAATTGTGATTTACATGTTCGCCCATGCTGTAGAGAAAAACATTCACTTGTGTGATGAAGGTGGGAAGATAAACGTTTAATCATCTTAAACCGGTTTTTAACTCTGAAATGAGATAAATCTTCTCGCCCCCTGTCGTGAACCTGAAGTCTAGCTCGCTCTCTCTCTCTATATATATATAGGTGTATTACTGTTAGTTACCTGTTTTCATTAGCGAGGAGGCAGTGAAATGTCATGTTGATGAAGCGCCTCATGATTTGACAAATTAATATGTTACGACCAGAAAGTTTTCATTTGTATCATCCCCTTTGTAAATTATCTGTATGGTTATATGAATTTTATGGCCATTGATGTGAGACCTCGTCAACAATTGTACATTCACATTACTATTTCATGGTAGTATCCATAAATTGTCATTCATATTTTCTTATCAGCTGTTCATGTAATATCTATGCGTGATTTTCCTAGCTTCGTTTCACTTCATGGTTGATAAATATAGGTTGAGAACCGAATTAATCTGTTGACTTGGTTCATTATTGTTTCTGGTTTTATGCAAATACTAGTATCGAGTTTTATATGGAAGGTATCTCAACAATGTAGGCAGCCACAGGGAGGTATTTGTGTACATAAATGATACCTCTGTGGTATAATGTAAATATTTTGGGAATTTGGGTAGAGTAAAATATAAGTGGAAAGAAAAAACTGAATGTGTGCTATTGTAAACTAAAACTGTGTGAACTTGCATCGTTAATCATCGTTCTGGTGGTTAAAATAGGGGAGTGGAGGAGGGAATCGGCAACCGATCAAGTGGGTTAGAATTTATTCTGGGCGTTAATTTATCATCTCTGTGAAATCTATGTTTGATTCTTGGTCAAGAAAAGTGGGAGAATATACATATACATTGGCGGATCTAAAGGCAGGGTTGCAACCCTCCCTCCCTTTTGGTCGGAAAATTTTACCAAAAAAAAGGTCATTTTCGACCATTTTTAGGTCTGCATCCCCTTTCCAGACCGAATAGTGTAAAACATTAGTCATGGGAGACTGCAACCCTACCCCTTTCAAAAATTTCGAGAACTGCCTATGTTATAGCATGGACAAAAATCGGCGAGTTTCTACGGTATCTGTCATCAGTGGAAATTTGTCATAAAGACAGGACAAAAAATAATCCTACTGTATCAAATTACCAAAACAATACAGCGATAATGTCACGTATTCTCGGGTATTTGTCGTCATTGTAATACGTGACTGAGGTACTCTAAACTCGTGGACATGTTTATTTAGAGAATTAAGAGACTTTCTCTCAAAAGTTTTACTTTATTCTGTTTGGTTCGAATCTCAGTAAAGAACAGTGAGGAAGTATGTCGTTCATTCAATGTGGGTGATTTCCGAATACTCCTACACGATGGACGTCATCATATATAAACCGATTCCAGACATATCTTTGATAAGGGCCCCGCCTTTGCGTTCCTGTCGTCGGATGTACTACAAACGTGGACAAGAGTAAGACGAACTCGCAACCGTCCGATTTATACGAAGGCGACTCGTTGACATCTCACAAAAGGAAAAGCGGACATGCCACATTACGACAAGACAGTGCCTAGGGAAATTTGCATGTGTAAAATGCACATGTATCTACCAATAAGAAACTTGGTGATATGATTTTTATGTTTAAGTAGAGGTTAGAATACGTAAGATCTTTGAACCATAATCCTTTAGGTTTTGTCACTACTTCATGTGATGTGAACATTAGCTGTATTCTAAACACGTTAATGTCAGATCCCTGCGGCGATTGAACGATTCCCATCAAGTAACTTTTGTGCCAAAACAAGAGACAACAATGAAATGAAACTTTCGACTGCTAATTTAATTAAATGTGTAGAGAAAGTACAATGTATGCAGGACGCGTGACCGAAGGTGATACTTGATATAGAATTTTATTGTAGTCACTGTTTAATAGCCGGACCAGCAATAACTTTTAAATTCAACGATACAACGGCTTTATCGTAGGATTTTCTAATCTTTACAAAATGGATATGAGCTGCATAGAATGATCCCACAATTTTAGACTATGTTGAGAGCATTCACTTTCTAAATGTTTAGCATTCTATGATAAAGTAGGAACTACCCAACACTGGCTAAATACTTTAACTTTACGGTAGGAAGAGCTGTCTTTTAAATGAAAGGTAATATGATGACTTATTCTTTCTTCTTCCTCCTCATTTCTCCTTCGGATGATACGGTACATGACCGTAGGAAAAGGGGAAAGGGGGCTGCCCCCACATTTTTTTGGCTGATCATAATTGTTTCATAGATTGTTATCTAATTTACTAAATTGTTTTCATTGAATTATTCTTAACATGCAATTGATTTGCAGTCTTATAAGTTGTATGGCAGCAGTATGTATGAATTTGTTCTTTTCTTTCTGAACGTTAATGCTACAAGTTATTTTCATCATGCAAAGATAAAAAGTGTTCGGGCTTTGGAAAACATTTACTTATGCAAACATAGGAGCAATTTCCCGCTCCTCTGAGTGCCTCTAAGTTGAAAGGATAGACTTTTAACACCGATTATCCATGTTTGGGAGATGGAAATGAGTTTATTGTTAAGTGTCAGCATTGGTGAATTTTGAGGGGGGGATTGCAACCCCTTTGGTCGGAAAATTTTACATAAAAAGGTTATTTTTGGCAATTTTCAAGGCTGCAACCCATTTCCAGACTGAAAAATGGAAAAAAGTATTCATGGCAGGCTGCAACCCCCTTTCAAAAATTTCTAGATCCGCCTATGGTGAGTGTCTAGCTTTATGCGATTCAAGTGAGATTCCTTGGCACAAAAGTGGCTTAAACAGTGGTATCATCTTGTCCTTTTCTAACTTCAAATTTTTGTAATTTAAAGTGAGCACAAGGACAATATTGCAAATTTTGTTTTGAGTTTACAAGTTTGCCCCCCCCCCCCCCATTTTAATTGCTTTTTACGGGCCTGCAGTACAGATCATAAGGCATGCGTTTACGGTAAACGCTAATACAAACGACCCCACACTGCTTCAATCAGGTCCTTTGCATAGGTAAAATTCAATCGTAACAACTCGTCCATTTCCGTGGAAATGGCGATGGTATTACTATTGAGGTAGATTAAGGGGCTATGCTTTAATGTAAGGTAATTAATCTGGATGTGACGTTAAACAAATAAATAAACTAAAATTTTAGAAAACAAAATTTTATAAATATATTCTTTATCTGCATTGTAAACGGAGGTGCGTACAATTCCGAATGGGATGCATTGAAAATAGAACCGCCCAATGAGTGGTGTTTACTGTTGAGAAACGATAGAATTTGTAAGAAATCGCAATAAATCCAGATTGCAACAGACAAGGGATCACGGTTGGTTTATGACAAATCAATAATATGTCATCTGTATTCACTGATATTTGTTCAGTGAGACCTTACTCATAAGATAATACAGTAGCATCTCAATGTCTAGACGACTTACTCATTTTCCCTCAGATCATGATGCATCAACGCTGCGTTTTCCCCTAGCTGATGCATCCAAGTTCTCGTATACGATTTCATGCCTTGGGGCATTTCAGTATTACATTCTCATTCACGGAGACCGGCATCTGCTACTCTTTTCCCCATATGTAACTAACGCTTTGTCATAGTTAATAGCGTTATAGTGGTAGGTGTATCATATATCAATATTGAATCACCGTGCACGACGTACAGTGTATATATATATATTTATAGAACTCCTAAATGACACAAATTAGATGAGGACGATTATATCGCTAGACCGTATGCATCCTGAATGGTACTTTAAAATGACACTACATTCGTTTGCAGGACGCAAAAAATACCCCCTGTTGCATAATATGTTTCTTGTTGTTGCTAGTGCAAAAACAGTTTGTGTCAAATGATTTCATCTTTGTATTAACATGTTTCTGGTTTTATAGCCAAACATAAAATTAAAGTATAAACTGATGTCTTGGTAAGGGCCATGGCCCTCACGTTTAAGAGCTATATTTGACGTAGTTTTCTCTTGGCAGAGATTTGTAACTACATGTATTCATATACTATAGTTGCTATATAAACTATTAGTACTGGGGCAATCGGAACACCATCGCCATTTTTTTCCACAAATTTGCGTACTGAAATGGATGAGTTATTACGATTGGTATTAGGGATGCCCACTAGAATATTGCAGCTAACGGAGTTGTACTTGAAGTATTCATTGTGACTAATTAAAACTTCATTAATTGCAATATAATGCTCAGACCTCGGATGTCTATGTTATCGTACAAATAGTAATCTATCGATCCACGGAGCACGTCCATGTGTCCCATAGTCATATGGTCTCTCCATGACAGAACGTTCTTACATTACAACCGTAACATCTTCCTCACATTTATACCTGATACCTTGACATACGAACAGCTGTCTTGCTACGATTCATTGAAGCATATATATGTATACAATCTTTATGGTCAATTGCGTAATGTAACACCCATGGCTATGAACATCTCATCTGCAGTTGTTACTTACTTTGAGGAAGTAAGACGATAAAGCTATTTATTTCACCATTAAGAATAGATTGACAAAACTAATGGGGAAAAGGACTGTTCAGTAAAAGAAAACTAAACGAGTGTACAGAAATGTTATAAAATGACAGGAGGAGTTCGTGTCGGCAATACAGTCACGCAGTTTATGTTCACATTGTATCTAAATTAGCCCTAAACTAGCTGAATGACGTGTTTTAGAAACATGCCCTTTACACATGCTTTTCATCTCGCCGATTATATGAATGTCTTGAATAAAATGGCATCCGTATTTCAGATCAGGTATGTCCAATTGATGGGACGTATGCTTGGAAAGGTTAGGGGGGGGGGTTGCGGCGGAATGGGTATACTTTTAAGGCTACCCAATATATAAATAGCATCAAGTTACTTCACACACACACTGACACACACACGCACGCACACACACACACACACACAGCATTTGGTATTATATCAATAGGTAAAATGTATGTGTAGATCACAGGAGAGGATAGACACTTAACTCCAAAGTGCAAAATTTGAACGTAAACTTATTCATGATGAATATAAAATACAGGAGGAATTTTTTAACAATGTTACCTTTTATTGCATATATGAATGGGTATGCTTTTCACTGTATCCAGTTTATGAATGGGTATGGTATCATACTTTGCCCAATAATATAAATGGATAAGGTGGTAAGGACTCCAGTCGCACATCCGTACCCAAAATCACTGCAGGTAAACCCCCACCTTAGTGATGGGACATGAAGCAAGAGCCAGTATAGGGTAAATGCTGTAGAGAGTGTCAAGTGTGCTTGAAAGATCAAAATTTCAAAGCACCGCCACGATATAAATGGATTATTTTGAAAGTGATGTATAACAACAACAAAGAAGATTTCTACTGCTGTACATCTTTCATTGTAAGTGATTGCATGTAATCTCGCTGTAATAAGGTGACATAAAGATACATAGGTGTAGGATAATGACTCGAAACACGATAAAATCAGAACGTAACATAGTGTCATCTGCGATTTCAGTTCATTATCAACTTGAATTTAGATAAGATTAACACCTAATACACAATGGAAAACTAGACAAGTAGGTTTATTCCTGTCGAATTATTTTAATGTATATATGTAAAAAGATCCTTGGTAAAACAGAGAACGAGATCTTCATGTAAGATAGTATATGTAATGATAGGGACTACGTGGTTGGTAGACTGTAACGTGATGTTGTCAGGGACCACGTGGTTAGTAGACTATAACGTGATGTTGTCAGGTTTGTGTCAAAATCTCTCTAACCTTTGGTGGGTACACCCGAGGACTGATTTGGATCTCGGAATTCTGTTACAGGAGCAAACTTTAACATAAGCGATCTGATAGGATAGTGTCAAAATTATCGGTCCTCGACATCTTTCTTATGTAATTAAAGATTAATCGTGGGTGCATTATCAAAGACGTTTGTATGTGTGCATGTCTGGAGATAAACTTTGTCTCCATAACGCTCGGGGCAGTGTGATGGTGATAGGGAAAGGGCAGAGATGACGTCCTTGCATCGCCTTCTCTACGTCAAGTTTTTTGTGTTTTACTGTGGCGCAGAGCAAGACGCAAACCTTGACGTAGTGAAGATGCCTATGCATTTGCAGGGTAAATTTATCCCATCCGTAGGCGGATCTAGAAAGGATTGAAAAAGAGGGGGAAGGTTGCAGTCTCCCATGA